>JAODUH010005533.1:0-10079 GCA_027564835.1 Typhlichthys subterraneus | reverse complement strand
TTTACATTCTATTTAAAATGTAAATTGGTGCATTTATTGACTACTAATTACTAAAAAATGAAGTTTTATATATATATATATATATATATATATATATATATATTCAAATTGCCCACCAAGCAATCCTGGAACTATTGTGCCATAGGTTTAGCCTCTCCATGAACCATGTGACAGTTGACAATTTCAATGTTCCGTTGGCATAACTCTGTTATTTCCATGGCTCTGCACCAGGCTACTTCTGCACAGCCCTGGCTCTGTAAATGAGAACATAAACAAAAGTGGGAACACGGCTGAACAACAACAATATCCTAGGATTCGCAATGTGTTTCCAGTGTGTGGGGCAGAGCTTTTAAAGGAGCACCCTAAAAGAGAGCCAATGTCACTTACGCGTTATGGGAATTAGTTTGGAACCTGCTTGATTTGTGAGACAAAGTACACATATGATGTGTGTCTATTTGAAAGATCACTGTTCAAGTTAAGAACGTTGCAGTTTGTTGTGAAAATATAAAGTAATCTTTAGTTTTGTGTGTAACCACTCAGTGAACTACAGCTTTTTCTCACACAACACACGTCACCAAAACAATGCTCTCTTCGGCTTGAGGATTGTGGCGCGACAAAATCATTACACATTTATGCGACACAGGGTTTGTATTATAACTAATTACATATTTTCACCGTCTTATACTGCAACAAATGCACGACAAACTGAGACTTTCTTGACTCAAATAATTCTCTTTTAAATAGTCAAACATCATACATGTGCTTCTTGTCTTATAACCATCTAGCTGACACTTGTACAGTCAAATTGTATTGATTTACTAATGTATTTATTAGCCTGCATGTTTCCAGTCAATCACCACCATGGCTGAAGGCTCCTCTTGCCCACTGTGTCCCGCACATAACCTCCGTGTGTTGAATTGTGCATTGTGTTGTGTTGTCGCATTTTGTGTTACAATGTGTGTTGTTTGTTGTATTTTGCTTTGTGTTGTATGTTGCGTAGTTTCATATGTTGTGTTGAGCTGTGTTGTGTGTGCTGTTGCATTGTTTTGTGTTGTTTCGTGTGTTGAGCTGTGTTGTGTGGGTGTTATATGTTGTGATGTGTATTGTGTTTGTGTTGCTTTGTGGTGTGTTGAGCTGTGTTGTATGTGTTTGCGTGTGTTATATGTTGTGATGTGTGTTGTGTTTCATGTGTTGTGTTGTGTGTTGCATTGTGCTGTGTTGAGCTGTGTTATGTTTGTGTGTGTGTGTTATATGTTGTGTGTTGCGTTGTGCTTCGTTTCATGTGTTATGTGTTATGTGTTGCTTGTGTGTTGCCAAGCAGGGGTGTGTGGGTGGCTATGTTGTGTTTGTGTATGTGTGTGTGTTATATGTTGTGTTGTATGTTGTGTTGTGTTTCGTTTCTATGTTATGTGTTGCTTGTGTGTTGCGTTGTGTTGTGTTTCATGTGTTATGTGCTGCTTGTGTGTTGCCAAGCAGGGGTGTGTGGGTGGCTGTGCATTATGACTCATGCCAGTGCCACTCCAGCAGCAGCAGCAGCAGAAGCATAAGAAAAAGGAAACCCAAATCTCCCAAGTGGCCAAACCAGAAAAGACCCAGTAACTGAGCCTTGCCCTTGCGTGGCTCAGCGGTCGTGTCCACACGTTTACACATCATATATGCACAGAGCTCCGTTCAGCAAACACACGTCAAAAAACGAGCGCTAAATATGGTCTATAGGTTTGAATATATAATATCTAAACCCACTGCTGTATAACTGTATGGTCAGAGAAAACGTCCTTAACCTCAGTTATCCCTAGAAAGGCTATGGATACATTTGTTATTATACTTTAGTCTGGGCGGGCATAATTAAAATATGATTTACATTGTTCTTAATATCCACAGAAATAAACACATTGTTCATAATGATTTATTCCCTATTTGCGGGGAGCGGCCGTGGAGCTCACATTGTAACAGACCTAATGTGAAGCATGCGGTCCTGATGATGCGGCCGAGGTCTGCCCCCGGGTCATCACTCACGGCTAACCAATGCCATCCCGGGATGATGTTAGTGTAGCTAGGCTAGCACGCTAATTAGCCTGCTACACGCCTCACATTACCTTCCACACAACACATGAAGTGTTACCGTCGTATGTCGAGACATCGCAGTTAAAAACGACTGTAACACGCACAGTGACCGTAACGCTGAATGCTGCTGTTAACGTCCACAGGTTACCATGCTAATGTAGTTAGCTAGCTGCTACCGTAAATGAATGGGGGTTGGGGTGAGATGTGACAAGGGAGCTCATTTGTGACTCACCTGGTTATAATGGACCCTAAACGGCTTCAGATAGTTGGAGTTAGTGCACGGAACGACTTCAATGTTGTTAATCTGATCCATTGTTTACACGTTTAGCTCAGTCGATCCCCCTTCGCCGATTTTCGCACCGCATACAGATTGACAACAACCACAGTTAGCACAGTTGTGCCGAAGTTGCTCCCCTGCCGAAATTGCATACTGCGTACATATAGGTTTAAGCGTACAATGTGGGATGTTGTAAACCCCGTTTGCATTCATTTATCAGACAGTATTAAATTCAGTAGGTTGTTATCATGTCAGTCAGCGTCTCATCTGCCCATTTAACGATTTCCTTTGTCGTTAATGTGTATTAGGTCCAGTATATATTTGGACAATCATAGAAGACATTCAATATTATAAATCCTATATATGGCTACAGTACGATAATTTTTCAACGGGTTCTCATTTGCAGATGTTCTGCAGTGGTGCTGTTGTCTCATCAAAAACTAACAGCCAAAGAATCATACTTTGTTCGGGGGGAACAATTCACGCACGACAGGTAAAAGTGCAAACTGCAGTGGAGGAATGCTTACGGAAGCTCATCAAGGTCAAAGCATATTGCCTGTGATTGAATTCAATTAGTAAAGTAAATCGTTCTTTAAATGGGACAATCGGGTTAAGTGATCTAGCCTACACATTGTACCAGGTAGCCTACATTTTACAGTCAACCCCGAGTATTAAAGGTGTGTTGTGCGAATATAGCCTAATCCATAGACTGCACTGCAGGTTTTGTCAAATTCGATTAATATCTCAGTCTGCTAGCTGTTACGTCTTTTTCACACTGCAGACATTGTTTTGTTATACAATGGTTTTATGTTAGGCTACATGTGCAATATTCACAGATCTAATATAATATCCTTTTATTCTTTAATTACTTTTTAGGCCTATTTCAATTGCCATGGCTGCAGTCTAAATTAATTACGTTACATGGACCTTTTGTGGTGCCCGTCAGCATAGGTCCAAAGGTGGGTCTGGACATAATTACAATCTGCATGCATTCAGTTACTGTATACACTTGCCCTACACTTCTCTTTGGTTAAAGGTATAGTCAGATAGTAAGATTGTTGATATTTGAACTAAATTAAAACAATAACACCTCTCCCTTCAATGTCATACGGTGCTCCCTCAGAAGCCCCGCCCCCTCCAATGCCATAGGGTGCTCCCTCAGAAGCCTGCACCTCCACCCTGGACACACAATGCCACGGTAAATGTAGGGTGCGGTCACTTTGCTTGTGTTCCCATTTACAGAGCCAGGACTGTGTAGAAACACCAGATACTTTTTTCAGTAGGAACACAGAAAGCACACATAACAAACCGTGAGGAGATATTCACGGAATTGGACAAATTGTATTATCTTACATTCACTGACTACGCCTTTAAATGAAAAAACTGCATTTCAGGAGACACGCTTAGTTTATTTGCAATGGAAAGTCTGAGTTTGTAATGGGAGTCAGTTCTTTGAAACTACACATCTATTGTCTATCGAAATCCTAACCTAAAAAAATATATTTAATTAAAGAAAAACGTATTAGCTCGTAAATACTTTTTATTATTTGTGGTAGCATTTTTTCTCCATTTGTACAAGTAGGCCTACTTGAGTAATGTTTACTTTTTATTTCATTGTTTCGTGTTATCAGGATTCCCATTGATATCCCACACTGTATCAAATATCCTTACAAGCTGAGTAATCAGTATGGGTGTGGGGGCCATTTTTCACCAAGCAGGCAGTGGCCACATTATGTCAGCTGCTTGTTCCCACTAGTGCAGCCTCCATGATGAAAAGCATTCTGGTGAGTTACAATCTGCAATCTGTGTCCCTGACTCCCACCCCACTACACAAGGGCAGGATGTAACACATTTTCAGGCTGATTTACATCTAAATAAATACAGGCACAGACAAAACAATGACTTCCCGCCATGCAAAGGGGGACCGGGAGTTTCTCCTGGGCAGGTCCAGTTTATATTGTCCGATTCAGGCAAGCTGCAGGTCCCGATAAGGCCCACGGGGACTTTTGGAGGAGTGTGTGTCGACACAGTAGTGTGCGGTCATCATCAGAGGAGCCCGCGGAGACATTTCTGCCGGCGCTTATGGGTTCACACGGCTAGTTCACAACACTGTGTCACAAATGTAACAGAGGAGAAGGCGTGCGGGAGGCTGTTGTCATTAAATACGTGCCTCACAAGTGAACAAAACGTTCTTAATATCCTCTTAAAAATGAATTTCGTAGCAAGGAGTGGACACACAAGATTCTTGGAATGTAGCTGCACCCTAAAATTTGTTTTTTTTTAACTGTAAACGAAGTAATAGGACTGATCTGTGATGAGACACATCAATGCTGGTGATAATATTGTGATAACACGTCATGTCTTTCATTAAAAATCACCCCAGGACTTGGTGGGTGACTCTGCCTTTACACTTTAAAGCTAGAGTCAGTAATTCTCGAGAAGGCTCGCTAAATTCAAATGAACTAAATTCAAAACAAAAACACCTCTCCTTTCAGTGCACAGGCTGCTCCCTCAGAAGCTCCGCCCCCACATTGGAAACACATTACGAAGGCTAGGATGTTGTTGTAAGGTGCGGCCTGCACCAGTACAAGAGAACGATAGGTAAGATAGTGAATTGCAAGGAGATATTTGGTGAATTTGACAAATGTGTATTATCATATAATCGCTTACTATACGTTTAATATCATTACTAAAATGTACTAAAAAAAATTACTAAAAAACATTCTGATGGTTTCCGTAGCAAAAAGAAGTGGACGCTACACACCAGATAATGAACAGTGTTTCTAAAATGTGCTTTAATGCTCTTCATCCTGGCAAAGGCCCCTAAAACCCCTATCTTTCCCCAGGACATTTAGGTCGTGGGGAGGCTACGCCAGGCTAATCCCCTCTTCCCAGGAACATGCAGATATGGAGCTACTGTCAGTCATGCCCTGTTAACATCTGCAGGTGTCTGAGAGAATCCAGGTGTCCCTGGGCTTAGCGGGAAGCCGGCCTGCGTGGCTCTCTGGGGCTGAGGAGCAGCGGCTAGCTCTCTCTCTCTGTATCGCCCCGCCGATGGTTCATAGTGTGTCTGCCAACTGGGAACAGCTTCTTCTATTTATGGAAAGTTTCTGGATTTTCCTGAAAATGTCCATAAAACTACAAGTAGATTGTCTCAGCATTTTAAAGTGACAACCACAAGCAAGCAAAGTGACTCCAAGTGGTCTATCCATAGCTTGCGCTTATCATCAGGGGGTCAAGTGTGGATTTGTACAGGGGCCCCTGGTCACTCACCCAGGGGCCCCCAGGGAATGCACTTAGCCTGAGGTGACAGCCGTACCTCTGTTAGCAGGCCCAGGGTGTCCCGTGTCTGGACGCCCAGGCGCCACCCTTGCCACTGACCCCCGCTAACCCCACTGATGCGCCCCCCCACCCTTCATCTTCCCAACAGGGTGAGAGGGTTCAAAATAGCGGAGTGTGCCAGTCAGGGGCTGCCTCCGACAACACACATCCCAGAGGTCTGTGGAGGGGGGCAGAGAGGGAGGGGGTGGGGGAGGGGAGAGGGAGGGGGGAAAAGAGGACAGTCCAGGGAGGACGGCGTGCTTTGGCCTCTGGAATCTCTTTGGGAGAAAAATGCACGTGCTTTTACAAAGAATATTCAGCAGATCAGCAGAAGGTAGAACGTTAGCTAGCCATACACTAGCTTTGCGACAGCGCACGTCGCCACAAACGTCCATGTTTGTGGCGACTGACACAGAAAACTGAATGAGAGCGTGTGTGAGTATGTGTGAGCGTGTGTGCGTGGGGAAACATGTCTGAACCATGCTAAAAATGGCTGCGGTGGTGCACTTCAAAAGCACCTCTCTGTTTTCAGGTAGGGCCGAAATTAAGGGAACCTGATCTATGTGGAACTGGGGCCTCGTGAATAGACGTCCCTCACCTCCCGCTTGAACGCGACCCACCTCTCAAGGCCTTTGTAATGGAAAACCGCCACTGTTGGCCCCTCATATTTTTAGGCAGGGCTATTCTTGTTGTGTTCCCGCTTAGTATGCCCCAGGATGTGTGCCACCGAGAAGGTCATAATTCCTGTTTTGTTTGTCATTATTCTGCTAAAGAATGGCCGCCACACCCGGGGACTTGTGCCTCGCTTCTCGTTCCCGCTCGACGCACGTCTCCCCGCGCGTCTCCATGCGTCTCCGTATCCATGGCGGTGGAAGGAAGAGGGCGGGCCATGCCATCAGATAAGAGGACGTCAGCGATCACAAAAGCGCTTTTAAAGATATGAATTATTAACCTGACTCGTTGGAAATGTATCTGGTCCATGAGAATGCAGTTGAATGAGTGAATTAAACAGATATAAACAACATCAACATGTTAGAAAGTATATATGATATACAGTATGTGTGTTACTTAAATATGTGTTACTTGGCCAGAATGTAGTTGCTGGGAGACTTAACACTGAATTAAAGGTAGCCTCAGCTATTGCGAGCTAAATGTAAGCTAATACACTTTTTGTCAAATTCACCAAATATCTCTTCGTATTCCACTAGCTTACCGTTCTCTGTGTGTGTTAATAAAATAATCAGATACTTCTACACAGCCCTGGCTCCGTAAATAGGAACATAAACAAAGTGGCGAACACCGCTCACATCAACAAAGCACATTTTAAGTTAGCAAGCACTTGAACTGTGCTATAGCCCTCACAGCACACTACTCTCTGGAACCATGCAGCCACACAAAGAGAAAAGTCTAATCTATCCTTTTCACATTTCTTCAATAGAGGGAACAAAGTAAAGCAGAAGAGCCTGGATGAGCGCCCCCCCGAGGCCTCCCAGTCACTCTGTCTGTGGCCCCTGCCATTAGACAGCTGTCCCTGCTAATACCCCCTTCCTCCACACACACACACACACACACACAAGCATTGTGTTCCACCATGCCGCTACACGGGTCATATACTGTAGGCTTATATGGCCCGTGTGTGTGTGTGTGTGTGTGTGTGTGTGTGTGTGTGTGTGTGCGTGTGTGTGCGGGCGGTGTGGAGACTGTTTGTGCTTCTGGGTTTGTGTATGAGCGCACAAGCGTGTGTGTGTATGTGTGTATGATGTGGTAGATACAGGGCAGGTGATTTCTGTGGGAACCCATCCCAGCCCCACTAATTACCTGTGTGAAAGGGACAATTGAGATGTAATATAACCTTGTGGGCGTATGTGTGTGTGTGTAAGGGGGGGGGGGGGGGTTAAGTGTTTGACGTTGTAATGTTATGCTTGGAGACAACTGTGTCAGATTCACATCCCTGTTGAGAAACAGTCCAGTCGCTCCGTCTGTGATCCCAGATTCCATCGCTTGTCGACACCACGACTCCCCGACACACAAACGCACGCACGCACATGGACACACATGCACAAACACAGGTGTGACTTCACATACCTGTAATTAAGCTGTACTCTGACCCAAGCTTGTGTTTTCACAGTTACTACACAAAGACGTCAATTTGGAAGGCTTTATTCAGTTAAGATCAACGCTGAGTCACAACAGTGTTTAAAAATCACCTGGTCTGAATAATTGTTGGTATAAATGTATTTCTCTCATGTTCAAGTCTCAGATAGCAGGGGTGGGGGAACTGCAAAGGCACACTGTCCTTAATATTGTCTCATGTTTCGTTTGATAATGTCTGGCAGGTTTAGATCTGAGGACAGTGGAGACAACGTTAATGACATTTTCTGTTTTTTTTTATGAAATCCTGTAAAACAAAAATAACAGCAGCAGCTATTCTTCCTTGAGTCTATTGATCACATGCTGACAGGTGGTGTATAATTCTCGATCAGTGAGGGGTCTGATGTGGTTACTGAGGAGTAACAGTGAAATACTGACCCTGGATCAGCGGGTAAACAGATTGCTAGCATGTTCCCCGAGGCCAGATGTTGCTCTACAGGATTAAACCTTTTGTGATGCGTCTATGGGCTGTCACCTGATTGGATCAGTATCATTGTAATCGTACGTCATTATAAACACAGGAAAATGGGAAAGGAAGGAAATAAGAGATCTGAGCCATATCCACCTCTCTTGTGCAACGGGTGTGTTCTGCAATATGTAGCTGGGAATCCCTTTGTATTATAAGGAGCTTGCTGCTCTATTACAGCAACTGGCATTCAACCAAAGCATTCACTTGTGTTGTCTGTTCAACTCTGGGACGTTGAAAGTGCTGACTGGGTAAAGATGAGCTGAAATATGATCTAAATCACCATCTCACACAAATAGACACATGGTTTATAACATTACAAAATACGTTTGTTTTAAAACATTGCTGAGTGGAAACAACACAGATCAATAGAAAACTAGAAAAGGCCTGCAGAAATGATTGACCCTTAGGCTAGAAACCTACAGAATGATCCTTGTAGGACAAAAGGGATCATGTTTCTGTCGCCAAGTAGCTGCTGTTGCTGGCGAAGGACAGCAGCACCCTCAACCACCATGGCAGCATGCTCGTGACTGACAGCACGCAGAGAACATTTTGACCTGGTGACCCTGGAGACTAACGCACCTCCCGCCCAACAGCAGCCTGTCGTTCTCCGTTGGTTTGACCTCTCCGGTGACCTTAGTTGGTAAAGGACATTCTTCTTGTCGAGCGTGTCTTTTGTCGGTGCAGAGGTCGTGGTATAGTTCATGTCTATAGCACCGTATGATAAACGTTGAGAGGGCAAGACGGAGCATCATTATTACATAATTTCATACTCCTGTTTTATGGCAGGGGGTTTCCTTATGTTGGGCACACACACACACAACCTTTGAAGAGTTCATAAAAAGGTGAGGATTAGTTCAATACTGAGGAATATCCCATTTCCTTTATTACAACCCGATTAAGTAGCAAAACTACGTTTGCTTCATTGGGGCCAATCTATGTCAAAGGACTGTAGCGCCCTCTAAAGCCCAGGAAATAAATCAGGTGCTAACTGGCCTCCAACCAGTAGAGGACGCCAGAGTCCAATAAAATATATTCTGTTGCACTAAATAAGCCCTGCTGTTGGGAATGAATGATGCAGGTTTAATGAGTAATTGCAATGTCTGCACTGAAGAGACAAAAGCAAAAAGCAAAAACGACATATTCATAAACACTTACATTTATTAGAGTTTACAAAAGATCCACTCTTATTCACATTTATAACCTTGACATCTTTAAGGCAATGTTAGCTAAATATTTAGGTGGCATAATCTATCTACAACTAGTTCAAACCCAAGCAGTGGGACAAACACAAAGTATTTACACTCTCCTTGTTGCACAAGCCCACAGCAACGGCGGAGCCTGTTACCGAGGCGGCCCGTCTCAACAGAGAAGCACCTCGTGGACCCTCCTGACAATGCGGGTCAAGTACTTCCTGCCGGGAGACACAGACGACACGACCGTCTCCAGCCGCTCCGCTCTGTGGAGGCAAAACCAAAGACAAGAAGTGTGAATGAAGCGCCCCGGCCAACGTCAACCACCCCCCTGGCCCGTTTCCATGGCAGCGGAACGTACGTGACATCTCCGATGCGGCTCTCGAAGTGGCAAACCTGCAGAGGGTAGAGCGGGTACACAGCAGACACCGACAGGCTCACCTCGAACTTGACGAATGCTCTCAGACTGCTGAAGACCATGTGAACCCTACGAGCACATGAACAGTTAAACCACACTTTGTATAGAGGACACAGACCACTTAGAGAGTCCTCAATAGAACTCTATGGGAGAAGTACCAGAGACATTATATAGAGGAGACAGACCACT
>JAODUH010005532.1:0-10079 GCA_027564835.1 Typhlichthys subterraneus | reverse complement strand
GTAACAGCACAACTTTGAAGTCTATTCTGTAACTAACTGGAAGCCAATGCAACGATTTAAGAACCGGAGTGATGTGCAAATGAAAAAAGTTTGCTTGTTTGTTAGCCCTACCCCGCAGTGCGACAGCGGGTAGACTATCATGACCAAATGACAGAGTACTTGTGGGTGGAGAAACGGTCCCGAAAACGTGTGTGCTTCAGTTCCGGATTAGCTCCGCTTGCAGTGTGCAATGGGCCATAGGCTACCAGGGTACTGACTGGCAGAGATGTGATGTAGGCAGCACGAGACGGTGACAAAACACCCAAGAGAGCGAAAAGACGAGGATTTATCTTTGGCGCTGGATTAATAATGTCTGGTGATTATGGGAACAAATTATTAATGAAAAAGGATCCATTTTTCATTCAACCTGGGATCTGCTTGTAACTATGCGCATGTAGACTTTGAAAAAGTGAAATATACGACACACACTTTACCCGCCCAAAAGTGAGTTACTGTCTGACTTGACAGACGGGCCTCTTGCATTCATTTACTGTTGATAACGACACTCTAAATTTCAAGTAGGTTGCGATTTATAAATGACCGGCATGGGATGTGTGTGCATACTGTTTTATAAATCAGAATATTTTTGTGCTCACACAAATTCTGTGTTTCGTTTGTATGCAACATTCTAGTGTGAATTCTACGCTTGGTTTTATAAATGAGACCCCAGAACCGGCGCTGCTTTTTACTTTTACTGTTGCATGTTACTAGCACTTCGTTGAAGATGAACACTTCTTTCCGCAGAGTTTAAATTCTCACATTTAACGTTGAATATATAAAGTAACCTACAGGAAACCTTTAAACTGGGATCATAACTGCTAGTGGCTTAAGCTTTGACGGTTCTGTATCTTCACAGAACATGTAACATCACCCAGTGGGCCTGGTGTTCTAGTGTGTAACTGATCTATGGGTACTAAGGTTGTTATGAACATAGCAAACAGTCCTCCATTGATAAGGTAGAGGAAAACCATCTTTACTACTAGTGGACATAAATCACCAGTGTGACACAAACAAGCAACTGTCCTTCCTAGAGCCAATCTCCTGTTCTTCAGTGATGGTTGTGCAACTTCCTTTCAATTATTGGTGTACACAACCAGCAAGTATGTTGTAGTACTAGCAGCATTAGATGTTGCAACATTAAACTGTTGCTGCCTTAAACACTGTTCAAATGTCCAATTATCTCCTGTTTCTGCCACAAGAAGATGCATTGTCTTTAGAGTTTGAACTGAAAACATCTGGCTGCATTCATCAGAACTATTTTTATCCCTCTTGCTTTCTTGAATGTCACAGTCTATGGTTACACTGTGGTTACACAATATTAACATGCTAAACTCATGTCTTCTATTTGAATGTTACTGTAGTAACCAGTTTCCAGATGTAGAAATAAGATTGCATTTAGTTATTGATGAATCCTAGCTATTTCAGATTACATAAACACACAGGACCTCTGTCATGAAGCTCAGACAGTTTGTGAAGTTCTGAAACATTTTTCACTCCCGGGATCATGTGCCACAGTACTGCATGGTACATGGTGTTGCTTCACTGTCAAACTCTGTTACCTTTCCTGATGCTAAATGTTTAATTCTGACCTGGAATGGCCTGTACAGTTACCACCCAGTTTTGCTTGGAGTTCTACTGCTTTTTGTGGCTTTTAGCTACGCCTTTGTACTTCCCGTTTTCATATTGTTACCGCTATTGTATGGTTGAATAAAGTATTTTAATGATTCAGCCTTCACTACCCCTTAAGTTAATGAAAGAACCTAGTATGCAGTATTTTTCTGTAAGCACCTATTAATTTAGTAGTCCTATGGGTGTGGCAGCACATCTAATTTCTTTGCTCAGTACTGCTTCATGTAGCATACTGTAGGAATTTAGCACTGACTATTGACCTGACTTGTCTGTGGGTACATGGGTTGTCTTAGCACTACGTCACATAAGCAAATCATGGTGAACGTCTGATGGACCCCTGTCAGCTCAACAACAATATCAGGAAGTGGGGAAGTAGATTTTGATTGGCTGAGTTGTCACTAACAAGTCTATAATTCCGGCATGGCACTAGTACAGTGCTTTGACCATCTCAATCTTTCCATGTATTTCAAGCAGTAATCATAGTCTAACAGATTTACATGACCTGCAAACCGCATAGTATAAAATGTATGTCTGACTTGGTCATTTAGTTTTAGTTTAGTAGTTGGTTGTTGTGCATGTCAACCAAAATACCTCTCCTGTCAAGTAGGCGGGTCTTGATGCAGTTACCGTAACCAGCTCTGTGTCCTGCGAGACTAACCAAATACCAATGTACCGAATCAAAAATTTGTAATTGAGACTTGGGGAATATATTGCCTTAACTGTCTCCACCCAATTAAGAGACTGAATTGACTACAACTAAAATCTGTTATTTCTGTATTCTTTGACCCGGTTGTCACCAGTCGTGTTTGTTAAAATGCCCGGAAATTTTTGGTATTCTAAGCATGGAAACTAGTCCCTATGGGCACACCCACTGCAGACTGGAATGTAGTTCTGGTGGCACTGGAATCTTTAAGATAAAGACCCCCAGAGCCTTCAAGGGTGACAGACCAGGAGGCATGTCAAACATTCTGTCCTGTTAGGCAGCTGGCATGGCATCACTTTTTCATATATGGCCATAGTTCTGGGTTGCATTTTAATAAATTATGTTTTTAAATACAATAATGCATTATGACTATTGCAGACATGACTTCAGACTAACATGTAAGAAATGGTGACAGGTAAAGACACTCCTTCTGCAGTGTTAATTTGTTGTCTCCAAGGGAACATTATTTTCCACAGCTATGTACATACTCAACATCGCTTCATCCAGCATCAATCAGTACAGACAACACACTGCAGTAACAGATGGTAGGACAACAGCATAAATAACAGACATGCTTCCTCATTACGTTTGATATATGTAGTGCTGCGTTGTCTGCTGGTACCAGGCTTCTGTCAAATCAAGCTCTTCAGTACCTAAGGGACCTGTGTGTAGAGGACATTATGGGGTACTTGTACAACAGTCTGTTCCGACCAAGTGATTTGATTGGACAAGAGGCATTCCATGAGTGCCAATGTTCAGTCTAACGCACTTATCACACAGTATGAAGAAGTTAGGGTCTTCAAACTTAAATTCTACAGGCAATATCAATGCCTTTTAACAGGCAATCGGCCTATGGCCTCGTAAGACCGAATCGCAGCTCTTCTGATATTCAGTCTAACACACTCCCTCTCGTGTTATTGCTTAATTAACTTTAAGACTGCCCCCCAACCCCAGAGATTATTTTATGAAATGACAGTTTTGAGCTCAGACAATCTACTGCTGACTACCAAATATAAATAACATTATAGATGAGTGATTTTTGTCATTTGAGTTATCAGTATGGTGGTCCAAACTCACAATCTCACCCCATCTTCTATCCTTGTGTATGTATCACAGTTAAGGACAACACTGATGGTTTGGGCCGTCACATTTAGCTTTCTCATCCTTTTAACAGCTCAACTAGCTCACATCTCTCTCTTACGGGGACATCATTTGAAATGGTGCTGAATTAGAGCAGGTTTGATTAAACCAGTGTCCATGTAGGTCATTATAAATAGTTGCCTATGAGGAGGAAGGCATGCAATTCTGACTTGTGGCCTAGTTAGACTGACTGGCTAAGAGCAGAGGCAGGTAGTGAACATCCCAGGTGCACCATGTGTGGCAACGCAGACCACCCTGGATTCCACCTGCTCAGTGACGGACTGCAGGCAGCGCCTTTTATGAAAATTGGTAAATATGCTGGTGTTAAATACCTGTCCTGAATATTGCCTGTTGTATTGTGAATATAGATATGTGTATATTTTATTATGAATACCCAAACTTCTTCATAGTGTGTGGCTGCCATATTTGGCTGTAATACAGTTCAGCAGTAAAGTCTTGTGCTCATTCATCAAGGCTTTTGTACTTCTGTTCTGATGTTATAATCTGGTGGCTAGATGTGATGTCTGCAGAAATAAGTAGGTTTTGAAGTGATCCCCGTTTACCTGGAACATCTGAGAGTAGCTTTAAAGACATTAAGCTTGAGTCTGTTCAGGATGGAAGGCTGAGTGAATGATGGTACTGTAGTTGACCTAATGGGACCATGTATGAGTCAGCTCATATTAAGTGCAGTGCAGACTGTTTTTTTACACTGGTAGTATTCAAGTCAAATAAGGTAAAATCTCATCTCCTGATTATAGCAAAACAAAAAAAAACAGGTTTGTTACTTGGGTGTGGGGTAATGTCTGAAACTGTTGTCAAGCAAAAGACAACTTGAGTAAATAAGTGAGGAAGCAAAAGGTTGATCTCATTCACCTTGAGAGCAAAAACTGAATTGTCTTTTAGAGAAGTGATACAAAATTAAGTCACTTTCGTGGGAAAAAAGTGTACTGAAACCATTCCGGTTGTGCTTTTCTTTAAAGGCACTTAGATTATGTGCCTTTAAGAAAGGCTATCACTCACATTCACAATGACATAAATTGGTTTGTTGAGTGTGCATCTCGTGGAGTATGGTATTCTAAGATTATCTGTGTAACCCAATGTGGGTTACATGCTGAATCTAAGCATTCAGAATCACACATCTGTCCCAGGGTCTAGGGTTGCTATTAAGCACATCTGCATACGTGTTCATAGGGGTAGTGATACAGGGTGTCAGCCACGTTCACACCAAATTGGCAGCGCTTCAGTAATGCTGATTTCAACCACAAGGGCAGTTTTGAAATGGGTGCACACCAATCATGGAGTGAACATTAAGTTCCACTTGGTGGGAATGAGAATTCATAGGATTTAGGAGTATGAACCGTGGTGTAGGGCTGTCCTGGATACCATTTTACAGGTTTTGAATACTTAATGTTTTTTTGTTTCAAAAACACCATTACTAACACTATAATGTGTCATAACCTGTTAATAATCTAAGCGGGCGGCAGGACCATTTGCAGGTTTAATAGTGCATAACTACAAGTAAAATCAACGCTTTTAACTGAGTCAACTACTCACCTATGAAGTGAGTAATATTCCACCAGACCACCAATAACAGTACGCATAGAAAACATTCAAACTATCTTGTTTACATTCACAAATATTTAGTCCAAAACACATTGCATTAATAAATTCTGCACGGCCTGCTGTTTCATTCACTTTATATTAGCTAGCAGATGTAATCTCCATTCATAGCTTCAGTGAGCACACACATAATTGCATCCCCCCAAAATGGCCTCGAGCTTGAAAAACTTGTATGAGCAGACAGGTGAAAGACTATTGACATTAACACAGCTGTAGTTTAATAAAAAAAAGATACATTTCATTCTAGTAAATTGTCAGATTATCTCCCTGCCCATGTTATCCCAATCCCTTTGCCTTACTCATTCTGTTGACCGTGCGCTGTATCACAGTGTCCACTCGGTGACAGAAAATAAGCCTACTGACAGCTTCTGGCTATATTTTCAATTTGATTAGTTTTATAAGAATTTTAATTTTAATTTACATACTTCCGTTAGTGTAAAACTATTCTGATGCAGACAAAGTACAACTTTAACCCATGATGTTAAGAATTTCACCTAATTTGTGATAATGTGTCTAGAAGAAAGGTTGTAAGCTATCAAACATTCAATACATCAATACATGTCCATTGTTATAGCAGTGAAAAGAAAAAAAAACAGTTAAACGTTTAATTGCTTCCATACAATCTGTTGAAAACGAGTTATAAAACGGCTAGGTACATGGGCCACTTAAGCGATAGGCCTATGCAGGAAACTGTTTACTGTGTGTTCTGTTACTCAGCAGAGTTTTCTTGACCCCACCTAGAAAACAGTTCTACCATAAAACACATACACACACGTCTGTAAACCATAGACGGGAAGAAAGCTGATATTCTTGCTGACACACGGCCACATGTATGCGTGGGCCTAACCCTTTATTAGGAAAAAGCTTTTCTGTGGCCTGAAGCACTTGTGCTGTTTGGACTACATGCACAACTCACAAAATCACCACCACTTAAATAGCCCCTAGCTGCATTTACTTGGTTTAAATGTGTATATGGATTATGTTACAGTGCAGTCTATTAATTTCCAGGCTTTTTGTATTATCCACAACTTAAAATAGTACTTCAGATTCTGAGTAATTCTGATAAATTACATGCTTTCCATGTGATTGTAAACCAGTACACTGTCAAGCTGCTTTTTCTGTGTGCACTGAACAATAATCTGCTTTTTATTTTGTACACAGCCCTACACATGCATGTTATAATCCTCTTTATGGTATCGCAGTGGTACAGACACTATCCTTGCCTTGGCTGGTGTTTTCAATGTGTGGAGCTGAGCTTCTGAGGGAGCACCCTTTTGAGTTCAAAATATAAATTATCTTTCTCCAGCATCGCCTTTTTAAATTGGACGAGTGCTTATAAAATAAAGTTTTACCTTGTCCTCTATAAATGGAAATTGCTGATCTTGGCATCAAATGAGTGATGATCAAACTACAAACTTGTAGATTTTAGATTTTATAAGACATTTTTAAAAGCTTGGAAATCTTTCAACTCTTGAGCCCCTCCCTGACATGTCAGCTCACCAGCTCAACAGCTTCCTTAAATGAATATGTGCATGTACAGTATATCTATCAACTTGTGTTTGAACTTCTGTTTCTGGTGAATCATCTGGGTATTGGATTTCTGTTCTCCATTTATATACGTGTTCCACTGTCTCACCGATCTCTTCTCTTTTCCTCTCTCTCTCTCGTTCTGTCTTCATCCACCAGGCCGAGGCCAGGCTCGCAGCGAAGCGGGCAGCACGCGCTGAGGCCAGAGAGATCCGCATGAAAGAGCTAGAGCGACAACAGAAGGAGGTGTGCATTATTGGCTGTTATTGGGTTTACTTTCCTGTTAACATATCTTGTTTTCTCTTTGCATTACTTTGCCCTTAAGAACAGGGATGTCCTGCCAATACAGCTTTACATATTTTAAGATGAAAGTCCCCCACCTTACCTGGTCAGGTGTAAACAGTGCTGGTAGCACCATGCTCTGAACACACTGCTACATTATGCTGTCAGCACTCGCATGAGTGTACCCATTCAGGTTAAGTCAGGTCTAGAACATGAAGGTACTATATTGCACTCAAAATATGCAAACATACTACACATTTTTTTCTTTTCCACCATGTTCTGTCCATGGACATGCGTTTTCTAAATGTGCTGCCACCGCGACCCAACTACGGATAAGCGGATAAAGATGTGTAAAATCTGTGTCTTATGTTTTAACTGGAGGACTGAACAGAACACGTTGTGATCACTAGGCCTGTTTTTTGTCAAAGCACATGTGCTCATAAAATAGAATTAAGCATATCCTAGGTGTAATGTGTAGCTAATTTAGCCAATCATTGTTGCAATAAAGTCAGTAAAGCTTTGTCAGATGAGTGGAGAGACTGACTAGAAGTGACTATTCATTCCATGCTACCATATCATGCATTTTGTACTTTACTTTATGGATTAACATGTGTAAGTTGTATTCTGTCAATAATATCATGTATTCCAACCTTTTATATAGGCTTATACTTTTGGTACAATTCTATAATTGCGATGAACGCTATATAGTATATGAAAAAAATATATCAGTGCCATATATGTTGGTTCCTGCTACACACAATCTCCTGTTTGCTCGCGCACCTGGTACTGTAGAGTTGTCCAAGGTTGGCAGGTCTGCATTATTCGAACTGTAAATGGAATGTTCAAGGCTAGTGCACTTTTACCTAGGGTTGGGCTGATAGACGATGCCATCGTCCCATCGTCGATGGCTGACAGACAACACGATGTTGAGCAAGATTCATGATTTTTTTTTATTTTTTTTTTTAAACAAAGTGGTAAAGTAGATAGTTTTCAAATGGAAATTGATATTTGAAACCATGCGTTTAGCACATTGCAAGGCATGTGATTTATAAGCCATTATTTTTAGGTTGTTCAAATTCATGCCATCATCCTTGTTTGACTGTCATAAAAACTCATCAGAAGTGCCAAGTGCAGTGGTCCTCTACAAGTGGATGCGTATCAGAAATTAAAGAAGTTTCATACGCCCACTAACGAATGCGTGAAACGCAAGGTAACATTTATGGGAGGTTTGTGGAAAAAATGCCTCCGTTGAGCTAGAAGCCACGTCGGAGAAAAGCATCACTTAGGTGTAGGCTATTTTGGGCTTGAGACGACAATGTGGAACTACGTAAGCTATTGTTAAAGGTGACGTGCTGGGATGAGACATGGAGAAACTTTAACAAGGCAGCCAGCGTTAAGTTTACAAGACGCATTGATTTTTGAAAGTTAGACACCTAGCGTACTCTTACTGGGATTAACAATATTATGCTAATACAGTAGCTAACAGTGAATGTAACTTCTAACTCAGACATTCTTCACGGCATTGAAAACACTACAGTGAGGCTCTTACGGAGCTACGAGCTAGATGATGTCAGTGAGTGAGAGCGAGTTTACCTGTTAAGTTATGCGTGCTGCATCTGTGCTGATATGAGCATTCTGTCTGGCTATAGTTAATGGTGATCGCCAATCAGCGCCATAGAAATAAAGATGGCCAGACACCAGAAAAAGTGTGTGGTCGGCTGCGGCCCCAGGGGAGTTTCTATGATAAGACATTAGACATTAGGGGTTCAGCCCCTAATAAGATCACTAATTTCAATGCATAACAATTAATATGCTGTGCTTCTATACCTGCTTCTTTGTGCAATTTCTAACGGACAATCCAAGTTAGCAAATCTACTTTGCAACAGTAAGCCATTTCTAACACACAAGGTAAATTTGCAAAAGTTTCAAACAAACTGTTTTCACTGTCATTATGGGGTATTGTGTGTATAATTGACCACAGCCTTGAGGTCAAAGTTCACCCTACATCAATAAATACTATCCAGAGCACTGCATCTACCAGGTTCTATTGATCCCTGTTTGCACAACCAAGTCTTACTGTTTAATGTTATAGATGAGTTGCTTTGCTCTAGTTAATTACCTCTGATTACACTGCTGGGAGTCTTTCTTAGCCTTGTAGTCCTATACCGGAAAACCCAGCTCACTTCTCACCTGTACACTAACTTTAGAGATGCATTCTGTGGTAGGCTATTGTCCCATTTACATATGCATTCCTATGAAAATGTCATGGAAGGGTAGACATGCATAAAGAACACCCAAACCAACACTAGTATTTAATGGATTAATGGTCAGTGTTAAAAGGTGAGTGTGTATGTGTGTTAAAACCTTTAGCTGTATTCCAAAGAAGCTTAGCACTGCTTGGCCAACCTTGATTGAACCAGTGGAGGTTTGCAACAACAAGCAGTCTTGTTGACAGAAGCTGTGTGTGTTTGCGGCTACCTGTGGAATATCTACGGTCTAGTGTCATAGACTAAAGACGGACAATAATGCTGGATTCATGGTTTGTAGCACTTATAAATAAGGTTTATTTGGGTGTTTTTCACAGTGGAGATAAAACCTGCCATTAGGCTATCCAGTGAACAGTCTGTGCTGGGTGTTACTGTTAGCCACATGCATTGTGCTTTGGTCCGCTGACACAACAGCAAGCTGCCGGATGGGCAGGGGTCTGAGGGCCGCTCTGATCAGGCGTCCCCAAACCCCTCCTCTTAGACAGGGCAGTTTGGTAAGTTAAGTCTAATGCAACGCTTAATCCCGTTTACGTTCTCAGAGGGTTTCGCAACACCCCTAACCTTAAAGCTGCATAGGATAGCCTTTTCTTATTCTCACATGATTTTAGCTTTGGAATGTGTCTTAACGAGCTCAGAGGAAATAAACAGTACACATGAAATGCATTTAAATTTGTCAGCAGGGCTATTGTCACACAAAGTACTGGATACATTGTTGAAATATACTGGCTCACAGACAGGAATATGTGGTTATCTATCACTGCCATCACTACACATAAGTAGAAAACTGCAAGCCCTTAAGACAGGGGTAGGCAACCCTGGTCCTAGAGAGCCGCAGCCCTGCATGTTTTAGATGTCTCCCTGCTCCAACACAC
>JAODUH010005531.1:0-10080 GCA_027564835.1 Typhlichthys subterraneus | reverse complement strand
AGATCCTTAGGCTACCGAACTGCAACCCCTCTCCACCACGACTACGCCTCGATATCCTGTCCATGAAAATCACAAACCGGACCTTACATCAGAGTTTAAAATTATATTAAGTTAACTTCAATTTACTTCAGAGTACTGAAATGTGTACATGCATATTTTACTAAAGAAAAATACTGTAAACATTATTATGAATATTAATAAAACAAATTTTTTTTGTTTTTTTCTAATTACAAGCATTAGAAGTAAATTATTATTTAAAAAATGAATTCCTCTTGAAATAATTTCACCCCCTACAACACATAAAATACCAGTTTGTGTACCAGTGGGTAAAAAATAAACAGATTTACAAGTTTTTTACATTTTCAACTCCCACAGTGAGATCTCCTTTAGTTCTGGACAGTTTTTATATTTATCTTAATGTGTTTACCACCCTTGTCAACAATGGAAAAAGACTCCTGATACACAGGCAAACACAAAGACGTACAAACAAGCGAGCAAGACAAAAGAAAATGAACGCACGCACGCACACACACACACACACACACACACACACACACACACATACACATACACATACACACACACACACACACACTGAACACAAGCCATGTAAGCAGCAAAAGGTCCAGATCTAGAGAGGTTTATTGCACCATGTTATCCGGCTGGACTGAGCACAGCTGGCTGCAGGGTGTTTGTCTGTCACTGGACAGCTCCATTAGGGCAGGGCGGTGGACAGACAGGTGGAGAGTCTGCAGGGTGATGAACACAAGAATGGGTTTGGTGCTCTAGAGGAGATGTGTGTCTCACACACACACACACACACACACGCACACGCACACACACACACATGCTCCTATTAACACAAGCAATGGGTTTGGTGCTCTACAGGGGAGGAGATGTGTGTCTCACACACACACACACACACACACACGCACACACACACATGCTCCTATTAACACAAGCAATGGGTTTGGTGCTCTACAGGGGAGGAGATGTGTGTCTCTCACACACACACACACGCACACACACACACATGCTCCTATTAACACAAGCAATGGGTTTGAGGTGTTAGCATTTATTGATGAAGTGTCCTCTGAATTTAATGGCTTGCCAGGTTCTAAACCTCGTGCTATAGCACACCCACTCTCATTTATATCACTGAAGTATTGGCCTTCCTGAGCTCCTGTCCGATATTCCAGTATCTTGTGGTCCCGCCTAGCGCGGCTCTTGAGTCTAGTCATTAGCTCCTAGTTAGCTATAATGAATTACCATCGATGTACAGTAGCTGCCTCCAACAAGGTGATTTCCTCGTTGCCGTGGTAATTGGCCTCATGCATCAACATTATCGCAGGCCCACCTGGGTGACGGGCAGGGAGGACATTTTGCAACACGAGAAAACCAATAACATCATTCTGAGGATTTTTTTTAAGAAGGCAGATTTTGTCATTGATGCCCTCTGCCTTCTTCCTGAACACCAGTCCAAAAATAGCTTTTACATCAAGTCTTTCTCATGTAAAACGAAATAAGCTTTCGTCTTCCTGCTTATTGCGCTAACAAGTCTGTGCATCAACTTCCTTCCCACCCACACCTCCATCTGCGTTTAGTTTCCTGAGACTTCACCCAGCCTGGGGGGTCCCCGGTTCACCCACTCGTGTTGGTGGTGAGGTAAAAACAGAACAGATTGCTGAGTGACTTGGCTTGCCGGTCGTTTAGTCTGCCACTGTGATGTAAACAATAGCTCTCCCCCCGTTTGTGTGAGAGCTGCAGTCAGTGGCATATGAAAACAACTTTATTAATGCAACATGGTAGAAGAATAACCGGCTAGGTTACTTATTACCTGTCAAGTTGACTGTACAACACTGCATATCACTTAATTATGGTTCTATTGTGTGTGTGTGTGTGTGTGTGTGTGGTCTAGCAGGAACAGAGCCTGCTTGAGGAACACGTTCTCCAGCTCAACTCCTACGTGGCCTTGTACAGCTTCACGCCCCAGGATAACCATGACTTGGAGATGAGGTTAGCGTATGCACAGTACACACACGCACGCATACATTCAAACGGGCTTTGATGTGCACACACAGCTGTCAAACAATGTCTGACATGAAAGGAGTCAGAGACCACACGGGTCTCTGAAGATTGTGAAGATTCATGTCTCCATCTTGCAGTTCCTCAGCATAACTCTAGTCTGATGCTTTATGTGAACGGACTCAAGTGATCTCACGTCGTGCTGTGTGCATTTGCTATATTCATAGATTTGATTCATTTGATTCGCAGGATAGCCTTTGTGTGCTTACGTTTAGGGTAGTTGCCTTCTATCCCAAAGGTTGTGGGTTTGTTTCGCTGCATGCCTGTTCTACGTGTACTCAGTTAGATGCCTATACTTACCCTGTATGGCTAACAGAAAGATGTTCTAAAGTGTCTGCTGTGCTTTAAGCTGTATAAAAAGATCTTACCTCACCTATAACTAAAATGGTGAGTACTAGCCTATATTGTATTATAAAAATACCCCCAAATCATGTTCTAGAAATTATCTAATTAAGAATGTCCTGATTACTGGCACCTGTCTTGGTGGCAAATCTATAAATATCAGTTCTCATTAACCCTGACACAATCAGAATGTCTTTTCAAAAATGTATTAAGTAATTCACTTCATAGAAATACAATGATTGTATATTTTTTAAATATGATAATAGCATCAAATAAAATGTGTGGCCACATATTTTCTTAGATTTTTTTATTTTTTACTTGTACCCTTAGAATGCAGGTGTCTTGGCAGAAGCCTTATTCTCAAAGTATAAAGTGTTGTATCAACATGTACTAGAACAATAAGCCACAAAAGATACTGCTGTTCACTGTTATTATGGTGAGTTGTATCATGTCCACCACAATATAAGATAGCCTAAGATAGCAATTCTCTAACCTAAGCTGTGGGTGGGCCGTCATTTTTGTAGGGCCCCTTTTATAAATGAGAACAATCCTTCGAAGGATAATTCTTGTTCTCAAAGAACACCATAGGAGGATTTAAGGATACCAGCATGTGTCCTCACTCTCTCTCTTTATTGTTCGCTTTCTCATTTAACAGTTGTTGCCTTCTTCATATGATATTCGTTCACACATTCTCAGAGTCAGTGTGCACAGATATCTGTTGTGCATTATAAATCCAGTACCAGTGTTGTTTAAAACCCCTTCTGTGAAGAAAGACAAATCTTCTCTAAGGCTTCTTTAAGGCTTCTCCAATCTCCTGTCATCAATGTCTCCATATCCACCTATAGTGGTAAATGAAGATAATTCATAAACAAATTGTTAAATCTATTTATAGTAAATGAGAAAATCTGTCTCGTTAAAAATGTTAAAGTGATGCCATACAGTTGGGTTGCTTTATAACTTATTCATTATTATTAAAAGTTATGGTTGCTACAAGAAAGTCTGTGCTGGGGCAATAATGCTTTTTTACTTTTACTTTACTACTTTTACTTCAGATACAGCGACCCTTCACCTGTATTTCCACCATTTTGGCACACAATGTTAAAATGTATCTGTGTAACTGTGAGTTGAATGACTCAATTTAACTATTTATTAGTATTATCAATGCAGCACACATATTCTTTTAGCCTTGTGGTGTAGTGGCCCTGTGCATTTTCCCGACAAAACAGCTTTTTAGAAACAGCTTTTCATGACTCATGTTGAATATTCCCAGAAAAAGACATGCACCAGAGAAAAAAGCTAAAGGAAAGTTAGCTATGTTCAAGCAAACTTCACCAGCTCTATGATTTGATTCCCATTGGTTCTACCTGGTGCACTGAGCAGACGCTATTAATTATTACATAGCCTATTGGGTACACATAAATCATTGGGCTTTGAAGTGCTTTGTTAGGAAATAATTATACTGATAGCTTGAACCTGACTTTTATAAGAAGTCTGAAAACAAACTAAACATATATTACCCTTTTTACAGTACTTTACTGTTTCTGACTGTGACTGAATAGATCTAGCCTAGAGGTTTGCTCTTAGTTCTATAATTAAAAGTTTAGAACAGGATATAATTAGTTTTTGTTATATAAAGATCAAGAGGGGGAATAGAAACATTACAAATATTATTTTAATCTATTTGTTTGTAGACCAGGAGATAGAATCATACTGGCTGATGACTCCAATGAAGATTGGTGGAAGGTAGGTGTGAAACCAGTTTTGTATTTAAAATCTATAACTCATTTAATTATATTTAATTTGAATGAAATGGATTTCATGATGTTTTCCAATAATGGCGACAAGCACAAATAATATATGGATTGAAAAATTAGAGGTATTAGAGCAGCACATTGCAACATAACAGCAAGCCTTGGTACAGATCTGTGGCAGATAAATTATGGAGACAAAAAGCCAAAACATGACTCAACGGAGGCAGCCTGCTGCCACCAGACTACAAATAACTTCACAAATGTTAACATTTCTCAGAGTGTGTGTAAACAAAAACATTGCTGTTTGGTCTTGGACTTTCTTTATGTAAAATGATGTCATGTCCTTCAGTGTCATGAAAGGTGTACTGCATAATTGTAATAATAATACATTTGTTATGCCACAAATGAGTAATTATTTAATGATGAACGGTTGGATTTAGTTTGAGGTAAGGAAGCTATTGAGTCATGGTTTTTACAAAAGTTTGCAATTAATTTTAAAACAAAATAAATTTTTGTTAAAGAAGATCTGCTAGTGCCCTTACTGGTGTTTGTATTTCAACATTGATTGATTGTTTGTTTGTTTTCTAAGGGTATAATTGAGGACCGAATTGGGTTTTTCCCAGCAGCCTTTGCACACCAGGTGCGGGCTAGGGACCAAGTGTTCCGTTGTAACAGGACATTCATTGGCTGTAAGGAGCAAGGCCAGATCACACTGAAGGAAGGACAGGTAGGAACTTATAGTAATATTTAAATGTAATTATGAATTATTTCATATTATTATTACTATTATTGTTATTGTTGTAAGAGCACTAAAGCACAGCATATTTAATACAAAGATGGAACCTTAGCAATAGTAATGCGTTGCTATTCTCATGTATATAACTTATGTGTTTATTATATTAAAGTCGTCAGATATTGTAAGTTCATTGTAAGCTATTACACTTTTTGTCAAATGTACCAAATATCTCCTTTAGCATTTCACTATCTTACCGTTCTCTGTGCGTGCTGAAAAAAGTGATCCGATACTTCTACACAGCCCTGGCTCTGTACTTAGGAACATAAACAAAGTGGCGACAACCGCTCACAACAACAATGCCCTTGGCTTTGCAATGCGCTTCAATGTGTGGGGCGGAGCTTCTGAGGGATAAATATTTCCACAGTCCGCCTGCATCTAATTCATAACGGCCCATAGAGCACAATATCCTTCACCGCTTTATTCGTCACACTGCCCCCTGCAGCTTGTAGATCTCTCGACAAGCACTCACTCACAGCTTGACTTGACTTGGCCAATAGAAGACCTCCATCGCAGTTACCATGGCAGTAGCATCTTGGAGTAATGCCTCTGCTGCAACATGGCTGCTTTCTCACAAGGCATTTCAGGTCATTTTTAGAGTCTGAATAGCGATGTACTGTAGCAGGCAACCCCCAGCGGGGATTGACCCTAGCCACCAGATCACGTTCCCCTGAAGAGTACAACATCCGCTGTCCAATCTCAGGACGATAATCAGAGCCACAAAAATAGGTTATGTTTTACACAGCACACTCATAATAAGCACAAACACAATAAACTGAATACATATACTATGTTATACTAATAATAATCACTAGGTTTCTGCACTGTAGGTACTTAAAGGGACACTGCATGTTCGCATAAGTGCCAAACTCTGCAGTTCCTTGAATGGCCACTTGAGGCTGGCTCCAAAAGCGAGGCAATCCCTATATAGACCCCCATATGCCCCGTGTCCAACTATACAGTTATACAGCATAAGTAAACACGTCGACAGCCTGGTACAAAAAGGTTTTGGCCATGACAACTCTACGTGGGCTGTATTTGTATCAGTTATAATAAATGAAGCCATATATTCATTTAATTGCTACGGACAGCCGGGAGTTATAGCCAGAGCCAGCACAGCTTGAGCATCATACACAGTCTATGGTTTTCCATTTATTTTAAGTAGTAACCGTAGTAACCATAGCCTACTTATTAAACATATTTACAAGACCTGCAAACAGCCTGACATTGTCGTGTCGTTAAGTTTCTGTATAAGATTAATGTGTTTTCCCCCTCACCAGGTGTGTGTGAGCTGTGAGGAGGAGGAGCGTGGCGGCTTCATCAGAGTGGCCAGCGGGAAGAAGAGAGGCTACGTGCCCTGCGATGTTCTGGAACACATCTGAGGACGAGGCAAGATGGCGTCAGTATGGGGGAGAGAGGTGAAGGGCAAGGTAGAACTGGTCGGAGAGGAGGGCGTGTAGCGGGGCCTGGGATCGTTACCCAGGCACCCGTCTTCCCCCCCCCTCACTTCCCCGCCCCAAAGAACAGCGTTGATGGACTGCTGGACTTTTCAAAATGGCCGCGGTGGGGAACAAGAAAGAGGGTGCCACCACTGTAGAACTGTGAGTTCAAACTTTAATGTGACGAAGTCTCCGTCAAGGAGACCATCCTCGCCCCGTCTTGCCCTGAAAGCAGAAATGCTTAACAGGCGGACCGTGAATTGTCTATGAGAGGATTGTGGCTCACGACGCCACTGGATTTAAGTTTGCCTTATCTGTTTGTTGTTCTTTAAATGTTGCCACTTTACACACTGTTGCACTGTGTTGCACTGTAAACACCTAAGAAAAGTAAACAGTTTCTTTTTACTATATTTTTAAAAGATTTTAATGTGTTCTATAGCGATTTACATATATTTTAGTTTCCCATGCATTAAAGCCGATGTTTTGAGAACTGCAACGAGAGGTAGCTGAAAAAATAAAGAGATTTTGTAAATCAACAGCCCAAAAATGCCCCCCTCCCCCCCGATCTTCTCCCTCCTCTGCTCATTTCCTCTGGATCCAGGGAAAATCAGGGAAAAGAGGCCCTGATTGGTCAGAAATCCTTTGGTGCGATGAAAAATCGAAATCATCCTACAGAGGCAAGAAACAGATATTCTCACAGAGCATTTATAATAATAATAATAAAAATAATAATAATAAAAAAAAAAAAAAAAACATTATTGTATTGGAGCTTGGTGGGACTCTAACCCACCGGGACTCCAACCCAGGCGTTTTGTGGGATTCTAACCCACAAGAACTCCAACCCAGGCATTTGGTGGGACTCTAACCCACCGGGACATTTGACTTGCTGATAGCTGAACGGCATAAGAAAATTACACTTTAATCTCTATACTCCTACCTACAGATTAACATCTTAACATTGTTCTAAGAAACAGTTGCAAACAATTGTAAACATTAATTATCAAAACAGTGTGGATTCAACTACTTCAGGTATTAAAATGTTTTTCTTTCCTAGACACCATCTAAAACAGATTACAACAAATATATATTATAAAAACCTTTGAGTATTTTACATCCAATTCTTTGTTTTTCATGAACTCTAACATGTCAAAAGGATTAGTCTTAATTAATACAGATCAAAAGACAATTAGAAAGATACATGCTTTCACGCTCCTCTGTTTGACTTCATTTTTATAGTTTAAACAAAAATACATTTTATTTCATTAATAAACTGTTAAAACAACATATTCAACACCATACATTTTACAGTGTCGTGCTACAGTAGCCTACATACATAAAGACTACCACAATTCTGAAGGCTAAGTAAACATACATGTATCATACAGACAGTAAGTAATTATACCGTATAACTTTTAATGCGGCTACCTGTGGATTCCCAACATAAGATTAGACTATTCTTAGATGTATTATTCTGATCCTGTAGATCCTAGTGAAGTTATACCACTGAATGCACCAAGTAGGCTACAGTGGGCTATAATATACAGTAATCTACAGCAGGGGTTCTCAAACTGGGGGTCGCGAGACACAGGAGGGGGTCGCAAGATGATATTCAGACATGAAATAACATTTTAAAATGGTTACAAATTGCAAAGTTTAGTCATAATTGTTAGTAGTAGTACAGTTGATGTATTCTGCTATTATGGCTGTTATTCTACGACCTCTAGGGGATAGCGGAGGTCGCGAGTCTCTGGCACTGTTGTTTTGGGGGTCGCGAGCTGAAAAGTTTGAGAACCCCTGATCTACAGTATGTCTAATGGGTGATCTTGCACTGAAACTTGGCTTTATGGAATAAGCTCTATATTGTACCATATGCACATGAATAAATTCCTTACAGTATACTTCAGTGTCGCATGAATATTTGTTGTTTAAATGAGTATGCTATGCTTGCCTATTGCAAATAGAGCCTTTTTACCCCTATTGACACGGTCTACTTGAGGCAGTCTGTAAACCTGCCTGCTATGAGAGACTGCTTCCCTGCAGCCCAAAAGGTTTCAGAAGGCCCATTAGGCAGCTGCTCAAATGGCAACATTGTTAGTGGTGGGTGAGGCTAACAATAGAAATTGAGACAATCACACACATAGCTGTTTTGGTGTCTCCTTACTGGTCTGTTGTGGTCTGAATGTACAAATGACACATCACATGCTAGGCAATAATTGCAGGGTTCAGTCATTTTCCACTCACTTTACTCTAGCACTCCCTGTTGGTTGGTTGGGGTGTTACATCAATCAACCTCTTGCATTATGTATAGCCTTGGCTTATATATAAAATGTTTTTAAAAAAGTAATGTAAATGAAACATTAACACATTCAAATTCAAACTAAATATTGTCTTAATGTAAAACACATAATTTTACTAAACAGAACAGGCATATTAGTCTATATCAGATTGAAGTAATAGTTCACATTGCATAGCCTTCTCACAGCCAGAAGTGGTGCAAACCACATGATCTATAAATAAATCCACTAAACTAGTTAATGCTGATATTGTACTTCTTCCCTTCCACAATAGCTTTATATACAATGTTCATCTTGGAACCTCTTCCCATGGAGTTGAACCGCTGGTTTTCAGTGTCCACTTTTCTGTTCCAAGTTTTCTTCATTTTAATTGGGGTTAGTATTTTTATGTGATATCTGTCCGTCATGACCATAATCCAGCCAGTAGTTTGTCAAATCAAACCAAATTGAATTTATTTAGCCTAAATAGTGCCTTTAGTCCAAATATGCACAAAAGTACAATATTTAACAATGGTTAACCTCAGCCACTGACCTCTCTACACCTTATAACTTAACAGCTCTTTATCTTCTACATTAAACATCGTTCTGTTTTATCTTGTCTTTGCTGTGCACCTTGTTGGTACTTCTGGGGATTGTAGGATACAGTATATAGATGTACTGTATAATGTAGTAGAATGCATAACTACACCCTGACAACGTGCTGTTGTCATTATCCTATGTATTAAACAGAATGTTTTGTTGCTTACTAATGTATGACCTGTTAAATGTACTGATTCTAAATTGTATTGGATAGAAGTGTCTGTACATTTAAATGTAAAAGTACTTAACAAAACAATGAAAATACAAAAATACATTGAAATTAAAAAGTAATGTAATGACATTTTTGTGGAAATGTGAATAATTAAACAGAGAGACCAGTAGAATGAGTTAAATTAAAATAACACAGTTTTTAGAGAGTAAACTAAAAAGGTAGACTATGGTGATGTCATGATTGATGACCTCGGTGAGAAACAAAGAACCGCATTTTACACATCATCTTAAATTGAATATTTCACACTTACTTACTTACTTGGTATTGTCACACTAGTGGATATTTTGTATTTTAACTTGGCTACCAGAAATGCCACCAACATTTTTACGTTAGGCTTAACTGTGTTTTCTTTCTATTTTATATACTGTATATTTAAATGACCTGGAACACATGCAATCCTCTCTTATGTATGCACCATTTATTTAAAATACAGCATGACATTAGTTTAAAGCTGTTTCTCTGGCTTTAATAACTGACAAAGCCAAGTCAAGTCAAGTCAAGTCAATTTTATTTATATAGCCCTTAATCACATTGCAGTCTCAAAGGGCTTTAAAACCTACATTTC
>JAODUH010005530.1:0-10080 GCA_027564835.1 Typhlichthys subterraneus | reverse complement strand
CTCTCTCTCTCTCTCTCTCTCTCTCTGACAGCGTAGGTGTTCCTCAAGGCCAATGGATATTGAATTGTTAAGGTAAAGGTGTTTTTCCTGACAACTGCATAATTCCAGCTAATTACATTTAGAATAATAAATGCAAAACTACGACAACGAATAAATCAAGTCACACGACAATAGCGGAACAGAGGTGCATTTAGAATTGGCAAACATTTTTACGTTCTCAACGAACACACATTGACGCTGGACGAATGGTGACAGTTTCAATCTAATATGTTTGAAATGTTTACACAAGAAGTTCAGCATTCAAGGTCAAAGCAAACATGTTCGCCTCAAACATTAGCCAATTCTGAACTCACCTAATTATTTTGCTGCTGGTTAAAATATCTACCGGTCTACAGAATATATGGAATATGTTGCTGAAACCTGAAATGATATGATGACTATATACCTACTTTTAACCTTTTAGAAACGGCGCCCCCGTGCCTGGGGCTCACCTACCCCCCCCCCCCCACACACACACACACACACACACACATCCCCCCCCACCCCCCACCTGCGAGTTAAGCCCATTTGTTAAAATACGTGTGATTGATTATACACATCAGGATTGGCAAGCCTCTCGGCTATCAATGTAATCTAACAATCATTGCCCAAAATGTAAGCATTTTTCAAAGTCAACCCGATTAAAAACCATATCGCATATTTGCGTGTGCAAATATCGCTTGTGCACGCAACATGCACGTCAATAGCAGTCTTTTTTTATGTTAGGGAATGTAACATACCATGTACCATCGGAAAGACACAGTATATGCCTGCAAATTTCAGCACGACAAAAACATCTCATGAACATCGCAACACGAATTACATTTTTGCGAATTAGTAAAAGCACATTTCGCCTTACCTGTGATGAGTTAGTTGAGAAAGATTGGCCTGGGTAGATCCAAATAACTTTTTAAAACAATATTCATTGAGCATAAACATTCTTATAATGTATCCCTGTCCTTCCATTTTGAAGACATTATTTCGATACCAGATGGCGATACATTTGGGTTGTAGTTCTTTGAAAAATCACTGGCGTCTTATAGACATACAGTACATACAGTCTGAGAAAGACTACACTGTCTCAAACCCAGTTTCCTCTTTCCCGGGCTGAGAGGAATATTTTAAGGGGTCAAATGTCAACTTTGGCCAATCACAGCTCTTTCTTTTCAACATGGGCTTCAAGTTACGTCATCTTTCGCAACAAACGGGGCTGGAATGCAATTTTTCAGTGAGGTGTATTAAAAAAAAAAGAAGTGCACTCAGACTGTAGATTAGTACATATATTAATAAAATAATAACATATATAAGCAAACAAATGTGTATGTATAGACCTAAACATGCATGTAAAACTACCAGACATATTTCAAAATTTCTGACATTTTTTGTAAACGTATTTTGATTTGTTCACTCACAATGCCTTAATTGTTGGCAAATATACTCATCAGTATTGTAATCTTAAAGTCTAAAGGAGTTGCAGATGCGTAATTCCAATAAAGTATTCATCAATATAAATAGCATTATGTCATGAAAAACAATTATGTTTATGCTGTATTTGAGCTTCATTTACTAAAGAGCAGTATCAGCCACATGGAATATTTAACCTGAATTGGAATCTCACAGGGGTTATCTACATTGTAATACCAATATAAGCTTTGTAACTTGTTCAGACCTGCAAAAAACCTTATGTAATGTAAGGGAATGTTTTTGCAAGGAAAATACTTTGAAGATGGCCTAGGGAGGGTTTAATTAAATTACTGCCTGTTGTGGCGAGCTTTAAGCGTGCTGACTGGGCATACTAGCATTATGAAGAAGGAGAAGGTGAAGTTTTAGAAGTAAAGTTAACATAGGATTGGACAATAAATCAATATATACCGCGAAAAAAAAAAATTCAATAACTGATATTATTTTTAAATTAATTTCCGGTATTTCGATAAGCTATACATTTGTCACTGAATGACGTGCGCAGCAGTCAGCTCGCAGGGCTCTACAGTGCGACCATGTCACTCGCAAATGCGACTAAAAATCTTGATGTGCAAACGTGAACTAATATTTAGGCGCACTTTGTGCGAGTGACTATGTTCGAAGCTCAAATATGCACAGTTGAACTACATTCTGCCTCCCGATACCTTTCACAATAGTCTTGATGGCGAGGCAGAATTAATGCGCAATATTAACACCTTCAAAACACTGCTGAAAATAAACCATATGTGGTTCAAACCCCATAAAACTATGCTCAAACCGTGTTTGAGTACTAGCAGTCAGCAGTAAAGCAGTTGTAACCTCATGTCAACACAGCTACGTGGAAGTCGGGGTGGGGTGGGCACTGGCTTGTTAAATTTAAAGCAACAGTCACTGAAAGGGGACCGTTATCTGGGGGTTGTGGTATAATGGTGCTATTCCAGATAATCTATGTGGTATTTTCACCTAAGCTTGTCAAACTGCATTGAGTGAAAATAAGCATGAAATTACTCCTTTAAAACACATACCCGATGGGGAACTGGATTATTGACAGCGCGTTGCAGATTCTGACTGTACCTATTCCTCAGCCTCTCAGTGGCCTCTACGAGCCAGAAGTCGCTACACGATTTACCAGAACAGATATTCTCACAGAGCATTTGACTTTCTGATAGCTAATGGATGTTTATTGCATTTCTAATAATTAAACTACATGTATAGCTATAAAATTAAACCCTACCTAAAGCTCCTTTAATGATGCGTGAATTAATGATTGCATCCTTAACACAACATATTTTCTGATCCACCCATCGAACATAGGTGTGTTTGGTGGATCCAGGCTGCTTCAGGGAGATTGACGAGCTGATCCGATGTGAAACCAAAGGAAGCGGTTCCCTGGAGGTGCTCAGTCTGAAGGATGTGGAGGAGGGCGAAGAAAAGCTGGAATAACCCTTCGTCCTCTCCCTACTCTAAATTAAACCTTGTAGCTCTAACATTAAATGTAAACTACATCTCTGGCATACAGTATACACATACACATATTGCCTATCAAAGAGACTCTTATACATGTTTCATTTCGCATCAGTGTAGTCATTCATAGCTTCTGTTTATTTAAGAGAATTATGCATTACATACTTTACATCACCTGCATTCTAATGACAAACCATCACTTGTATTTTAAATAGCTGGTAATGACCACACAAATGTATTCATGACTAATTGTGGATTGTTTCTTTAGCTCAGTAATTCATTGTAAATTCTATTAGACAGTAAAATACAAATACATCTGACCCTCCTTATGCTTATTATTGTTTCCTGGCATTTTATACATTACAAACTTACAGTATACTTTACATATCATATAGCAGTAAAATATCTTATGTTAAGCCCTTTTCACACATTGTTCCTGGTAAATTACCTGCATGACCGTGCAGGCACAGCTAGTGATTTTCTATATTCAGACATGCAGCTCCATTCAGGGACATTTACCTCTTGCGCCTGTTCATACATGCCGTGGTTAAAGGTATAGTCCGCTATTGCAAGCTATTTGTAAGATATTTACATGTTTTTTGAAATTCACCAAATAACTCCTCGCATTTCACTATGTTGAAAAAATTATCTGATAATTCTACACAGCCTTGGTGCCATAAATAGGAATATAAACAAAGTGGCAAAAACCGCTCACATCAACAAAGCCGTAGTACGCTTTGCTTCAGAATGTGTTTCTATGTATGAAGTGGCGCCGCGGACGCACAGAGGGATATTGTTAGCAAGCAATATGAGAATATAAAATGTTACTTTATTTGTTATGCTATAATTATCTGTTCTTCATTTTCATTCTATGATTTTGTGTATGTACAAACCACACCTCACTTGTATATTTACGAATACGATGTTATTACTACTCACCTGGCCAATAGAGGGCGATGTATACAATTATATCAAACAAGGTGTTAACAGAAGCCGAAGGTAAAGGCTATATAAGGGGCAGGAAGAGGTATTATTGGATCTGATCTGCAGTCTCACTGCTTTGCGTTGCTGTGAGGTTGTGTTTCAGACCACGGCCGTGACATCTTGTAACTTTGGATTCATCATTGCATTTTGTTAATACAAGTTATATTAATATAAAATTACATGTGGGTGTCCTCATTCCTGCCGGCTAATTTAGATCATGACAGTTCTCAAAAATTACTAACCCTGCCTTTAATACCGGCATATACAATACCCTGGACAGTCCAGCAGATAGTGGTAGCTAATGCAACACTTTATGGAGACTTAAGTTTACGTCTTACCATGGGCGCCGTATAAGGGGGAGAAGTTAGGACAATTCCAAGGGCCCCAACAAATAGGTGAAAACTAATAAAAGATTATATTTTATTGTAAAACCATCATCATTGAGTGTGTATATATATTAAAAATATAATAAAATTAATGAGTTCTTTGTTTTTGGCAATAAAAGTTAAATATCCCCATTGACCAAAAAGTAAACATCAATATTGACTGACCTCCCCCCTGTATCTGCATGAAATGGTTTGGTCCTGCCTTAGCGCACTTATCAGTGGCGGTATTGAGTTGCAGTCAGTAGATTCGCCAGAAATAGTGATCACAATGTTTCCTAATAAACCAAAATCTGGTTTTCAAAAAAGGGTGTCAACCTGTAACCCAGTTTTTCACCAAGAAAGGTGTGTAGCCTATAGTCTGAGTGGTATCACTCACAGGTTAACACTGGTATTAACCTGTTGGCTTAATGTTTATAGTGGAATAAGATGGCTAGCTACAGACTAGAGTTAGCCTACATTTTATCCACATGTAATCAGTGCAGGGAAACGTTTAGCAAGATATTCATATTAAATCATTGTCCCTGCCCCTTTTAGCAGACTTAACAACAGATGAGTCGGCAGCACCACAGTCTCCCCATAACTTTTACCCCTCCCTGTCCCGGTGAAGAAGGTGAGCAACATTGTGCTAATGACATGCCAGTTTTTCCAGGGAGTCTGTGGGTATTTATGTCTCTTGCTCTTTTTACCATAACAAAAATAAAATGAAATATTTATTGACAGAAATTCAAAACATTATTTTCTCACATAATGGTCATAAAGAATCTTTAATTTTACAAATTCATGATTTTACAATAAAAAAAAACATTGAGACTAAAACATTAAGGAATTTGTTTTATGGTGGCATACTGTACGCAGACTTTCATATACAAATCAGCAGTAAATATTGTGCTAGTAAAAAATACTAAACTACAAGAAGCAAGATAGTTGCAAGCTTTTAATTAGTGTTATGTAAAGCTTTTGATGGGACAGGTCCTAGAGATGTGGTGACAACAGCTGTGCAGAGGGGGCCCAATTAGAATTTTTTGTCAGGGGGCCGAAAATTCCTGGCGGCACCCCTGCGTCTTACTTTTGAGCTTGCTTTGCGCAATATGCATTTCTACATAAAATATATGCAGCACATACATCCTAGCTTACACCGTTGTCAGCTTGAGACTATTTATAGCCTGTTTCTGCAGAAGCCCTCTACAATACAGTATGTGAATTTGCTATTGCTAACAAATAGTAAATGTTTTAAATTTATGTTATAACCAAGCATAATAATATAATCAAATATCTTAATTACAGCCACATTGTACACTGTTCTTAAATCCACAAACGCCTGTTTCTCGTTTAAATGAGTACTTTGTACTTATCTTTCACACAGTTAAATATATGCCGGTCCCATCAGTGTACATTTGATGATAACACCATTAGATGACAGCTTGTGACTGCCATCCATACTGGCTGTTTGTGAGTGTAGTTCTGTGGATGATATTCAAAGCGTTGTTAGCCTCCTGCTCTGGCCCTCCAGTCTGATCTGCAGAAGTGGGACATCTGGTTGTGAGAAACCCTCCTCCTACCGTCATCAGCGTGAAGGAAATCCAACCTAGGTATAGGGCTGGTCCCCAGTCCCTCTGCAGTGTCACAATTCCCTCTAGTGGCTGACTGGTGTAATGACAGGTCCAGGCAGTGGGAACTAACAAAATTATTCCTGCCACAACAAAGAGCGCTCCGCATGCCACTTTGACCAGGTCACTCTTTGGGAACCACACAGCCCCCACCCCACCAATCACTACAGCAAAAGCCCCTACACCAATGGCCGCCAGGACTAGGGCTCTCCAAGTGCGGAAACTTCCAGAGAGTATCAGTAGAGTCTTGTAGAAGCTGCAGTGTAGGCTACCATCATGGCCTAAGTCCCAGTGGTCCCATTCCAGCCAGACCCCATCCCAGTAGGCAGGCACAGTAGCTGTGGTGTTGTTCAATGTCCCGCTCACCTTCCAGAGAGCCAGGCAGCGCGTTAGGATGGCACATAGCCACCCTGTACCGGCTAGGCCCAGCGCAGCGAGCTCCAGCCATCGCTTCATGACTAGCTTCTCCACTGCAGGCCTCACTGCTTAACTAGAAACAGCTGGCGGCAGAGCAGGGAGCGGTAGTGTGTGTGTTTGTCTGTGTGTGTGTGTTTGTCTGTGTGTGTGTGTGCGTGTGTGTGCGTGTGCGTGTGAGTGAGTGAGAGAGTGAGTTAGATATTGTCTGTGTGTGTGTGTGTGTGTGTGTGTGTGTGTGTGAGTGAATGAGAGAGTGAGTTAGATATTGTCTGTGTGTGTGTGTGTGTGTGTGTGTGTGAGTGAGTGAGAGAGTGATTTAGATATTGTCTGTGTGTTTGTGCCTGCCTATTGAAAGTAGAACCGGTTGAACCACATTCAGGAAAGGGGAAAGGCGTTGGGAGGCCTTGACATGGATAGAAGAAAATTCCCATTGTTTGCTCTGCCATGGTTTCAAAACAATTGATTGCTTAATGTATGTGGAGAGACAGCCATAACAAAGATGCCAATGTGGTTTCGCTTCTGCATCGTGATTGTTTTTGTCTATCTACAGTACTACTCATGTCCAGCACAGATGACTCTCCTTGATGTAGTTGTTAATGAAGAACATAAAGAATAAAAATACTAGGTGTACCAATAGGAAACCAAGAGGAAAAAGCTGTCTGACTTCCATTACATTTACATTTTAAAACAGTTTGAACATTATTAATATGATAAATCCCAATTTATGTACAATGTTTATTTGTAATCAAAGTTAGTGAAATTAATTTGATAATTTCCAACATGGCCCAAGATATTGTGAAAATGTTTGACTATTTTAGCATCACTTGTGTTCTAATCTGTTTTTGGTGTTTTTGCTAAAAACAATTTTGTTACTTTGTGAAATGTTGTCGAACACCACTCCTATCTTTTCCTTTTGCTGAAACACAGGTCTGAGGTATTCCTCAGACATGTCTGGATTTGTGTTCAAATCATGGTTAGAGCCGGAAGAGGCAGCGGATTTGTCCTGCCTGTTCTTCCTTCACACATAGTTGTTGATAGCATAGCTTCTGCGAGTGGGTGTCTTGGCTAGTGTGTCTCCACTGGATGAGTGCCGGGCTCTCGGTGGTGGACAGCTTGTGCACAGCATGGCCCCACCACAGAACAGCAGCCCAGAGGTCACCCAGCCTATGTAGATGGCTGCGCCCAGCTCTTTTTTCAATACATCTGGCACACGGGGGTTGTAGAAGTCATTGATGATGGAGTTAGCTGTCCAAGACACAGCCACTATGGTGGTAAGGCCGCTCAGGCCAAAGACGGCCCCTGAGCACACGACCACTCTGTCCTTCACCCGTGGCTGGCTCAGGCAATTGGTGCAGCGGGCACCTAGGAGGAAGAGCAGGAAGGCCAGGCAGCCCAGCACCAGGCTGATGCAAACGAGGCCCCGGGCTGCCTGGAGGTCTGGAGATAGGTCCAGCAAGGCGTCGTAGATCTTACATTGCATCTGACCTGTGTACTCGTTGACACACGTCATCCATAGGCCTTCCCAGAACACCTGCATCACCACAAGGTGGGTGCCAATGAAGGCTGTAACCTTCCACGTGGGCAATGCGCAGATTAGGATAATGCCAGCCACACCCATCATGGACAGGCTGATGCCTACCTCTTGGAGACTCATAGAGTGCTGGCCCGCTATCTTAACCCCTAGAAGAAACACAGAAACCAGAGGAAATGTTAATAACAATGTAATAACAGCTGGCACGGTGACAGTAGTCTTTATACATACAGTACAGATATGTTTATTATAAAAATAGTCATATTGAATAGGTCCCTTTTAAAAGCTGAAACTAAATCAAATTGGTTATAAAAGCACCATTGAAAAAAGGTACTTGTGTCCATCGCTAATTAATGAAGGGTATATAAAGTATTTGATATTTTTAAGAGTGATCCAAAACAGGTGGTAGTCTAGGGTTGTGTACTGAACAGTATGTTACACTGGGGCTAGGAAATACAGGTGGCAAAACAAATTATGGAGCTTTAATTAGACAACAAATGTGTTCTAATTTGTTGTTTTCATGTTGCACTTTCACATTTTCTGTTCACACTGAAGTATTAGGATTGCCTTGATTACAAAATAAATGGCAGTACATTTTTAACTTGTGTAACGTGTTTTTTGATGTGATAGCAAAATAAGTATTTACAATTATGAATATTGTGCAGATTGTGAGTGTGGCTAAATACCACTAGATGGCAGTAGGCCACATTTTGATTATATTCTATATATCATACAAGTGGGTGTAGAAATCTGTAAAGAGTATTGCTTTATTTATGCTATTATTGCGTTATTAGAAGTTAATCATGAACAGAAATGTACATTGTATATTTATGTATATATTGTATATTTAATTATTTAACTTTGTAAAATGCTATATACTAGGCTAGGTTAATTACTGATATTTATAAGTGCACTGTGCACATGTATCTTTTCTTATTATTCTACAACAAACCCTTGTTTGTCCTGTTCATACTTCTCTACCAATGACAATCATATTGTTCAGTGTCGCTGTGACATTCTTAGATGTGAGTTTTGGTTTAGGTGTATAATCCTGAAGATTAGGCAATCGGGTCAGACTCTTTGTCGTCCTTTGTCAGGCAGTTGGCACCACCAGCCCTCCCTCCATGAGTATTGTCCCAGCTCCCCAGCGAATGTTTAGCCCGGGCTCGCCCTTTTGGGCATCGATTGGTGGGTTGTAGAAATCCATTATTATTATGCTGGCTGTTCAGGACACAGGAATCACACTTCGCTTTAGCGCTGTGCTCTGGGAAGAAGTTGGTGCACTGAGAAGGCACTAGCTCTATAATAATAGACACCACCACCAGTGTCCGGGTGGCCTGCAGGTACGTGCTCAGAGCCAGCATGGAGTTGTAGACCTTGATTGTATGTTTGCTATTCGTACAGATACCCTCCTATATTGTTTGTGAAGTCATTATGTTGATGAAAATGGAGGCAGTTACCCTTCAAATGGGCATGCCTTTGCCTAACACCTGCAGCCCCATGGAACCCATCACTGATCTGCCAACAGCACTCTGTTTTGTACATACCCAATATGCAAACAGGATGCATTTGCATTTAAACAGACCCAAATGTGTGTTGGGTCTGCAATTTTGTATTTGTTTTATTGACAACATAGCCTATGAACAGACCAAAACTTAATTTGTCCAGTAGCCAGCATATATACTGTAAATAAATATCCCAAACATAATACACATTTCTGGACAAAACGCTTTTAAAACAATGAATGTATACTGTTGCTTTGGTCAGCATAATTCATCATTAACCCAAGCTTTGTATACTGTATGCTCTGCACTACAAACATTTAATCACTGTCACTTTAATAAATTGCTTAAGGTAAATGTGCAATGCTTGTTTAATCATATTGATGCTGACCAAAGAAACATTACAGCTCTGCAACATCATATTTTCATAATTTGGTCCCATTATACTATATAATATACTGCGTTCCAAATTATTATGCAAATTATATTTTACTCTGATTTTCATAAATAGTCGATGCAAATGACAGTATAATTTTCAAGTCAGCAACCGTTACGGTATAAGTTTCAGATTTCAGATTTATTGTCATTTGTATTAAAATACAATGAAATACTTGTCACATTGCCTTTACAGTTAAAAACATGAATATACTGTAGATACTACAGTACACCAAAATTAAAATACAATTATT
>JAODUH010005529.1:0-10080 GCA_027564835.1 Typhlichthys subterraneus | reverse complement strand
GATAACGACCCATTCATTAGAATCAGGTGTGTTGGAGCAGGGAGACATCTAAAACATGCAGGGCTGCGGCTCTCCAGTACCAGGGTTCCCTACCCCTGGTCTACAGGCCTAACTTGGTAGGAGAAACAGTTAGCAATCTCACAAGACATCTACGGCACATATACCTGAGCAATTACATCCTTATGATACAGGATACATACTATCCTTATGAATGAATGTATCATAACAGACAACTATTTGTTTGATTTGAAGTTCCTAAATAGACAGATTATTAATACCTTAGTGTGGCCTAATACAAAAATAAATAGGCCTACATCCTAGTAGTCTTCGACGCCAAATTCACGAAAAATAGGACTCCCGCACATAGAAAATCCTAAAGTCCTTTAGGGTTTCAATCTTCTGAGGCCAAGGCACACACACACATGCACGACCATTCTCATTAGTGTAATATGTATTATTAACTAATATATTTGCTTTTATTTTACATGTACTGAAATGTTCAATACAAATACTGTATTTTGGCTTTGTTTCGATAAATGCACGTAACCAATCATAATACATGGTAAGGATGTGAGATGACAACAGACAAAGTGTTACAGCAGGCTAGCAACTCGCTTGCTGTAACACTCACTTGATATAAGTGCTCTCTATGATCTGTAACTGGTTCTTCTCGTTGTCTGCTGTTTATGGGGTGTTTTATATGAGGGTGTAATGTATGTCTTGGTGATGTACAGTGCTGTAAACTGAATTTCCCTTTGGAGACAATAAACTCAAAGTCAAGTGAACTAACCAACTATTCTATTCTGAACTGTTCTCATGGTTAAAAATTAAATAGTAAATGAACTGCATTTTATATAGCGCTTTTCCAACATTCAAGCCTCTCAAAGCACTGTACAGTATTGCCTCACATTCACCCATTCACACACACATTCATACACCGATGGTGTTGTCAGCCATGCAGGGCACCATCTTACCACCAGCTAATGCAATGTTAATATTGCCATTGTTATTTGATAGGTAGTCAAGTCAAGAAACAGTTGCTGATGCTTTGACACAAGTGCCCCTCTTTGTCTTTCAGGATGACTTAGTTGTCTTCACAAGCCATTAGACAATATCAAACATGTCAGATGTGAGCGTCCTCTGGGACGGTTCCCATGGTAACATGACATCAGCTTGCTGACACGGCTCAATAAGCCACAGAACAGAGATTGAAACTGCCACAAAACGATAAAAAGTCCTACAGATACAACATAAAGACCCTCTGTAGATAGAGGACTATATTTCAAGAACAATACTAGACTCTGGTTCACACAATAGGCCATGATATAAACTTTGAAGAAAAAAAAATGTTTTCCTGGACGCCGGTTTTATTTTTGTGAAGTCTGTTGGACATTCTGGTCCAATAATAAAGAGCAATCTAATAGAAAACAAACAGAGGATGGAAGGTCACATAGACCATACACACATGTAGGAGCACAGCATTGTAGGATGATGTTGGTTGGCTAGACAGAGAAGTATGGCCTCAAGCAGGGGAGACTCATCTTAGCTTTGCAATACCAGGCATGACTCATGGGCATGCACAGTTGGCTTTCTTATAACAGACGTGCATCTGCAGCATTCCTAAGCTTGTTTACTATGTGCTTCTTCAAGGTCCCTCATCACTTTCAAAATGTGAGTGCATCACATTAAATATTAATGGAAGGTGCTTTTCAGCTGAATAGAGTTCGTTTGTTTTCGGGATCTTCTTTGTATTTGTGTTCATCTAGTCCTTACAGTCAAACATAACTTTACTGCCACTACAGGAATAAGCTGTTGATCTGGTCAAAGGTCCGCATGTAGGACAACAGCAGTACAGTGGCTTGCTCAGGGGCACTTTGGCAACTGGCTCGTTGCCTTTTGGTTTGGTTAATGCCATTTTGTGTATCCGCTCCTGGGATGTGTAGTTTGCTTTCCTGACTATGAATGCTAATGCTTCAGCTTGCAAAGATGATCTTTTATTGTAATTATCGATTCCTAAACATGTCAATGGAAATACATCAAAGTGGCGGGGTGTTGTGCCAGCAGGTGTCCAAATATCAGCAGATGGCAGACTTCATACCTCTTCTGAGCCAGATGATCGGTGGGAACAACATGAGGCTGGCTGGGCTCATACAACACTGATTCACAATTACATTAGTCAGATCAGTGGACCGGCGAAGAAAGCAATAGAGAAAGCGTATTTCCCATGTGGCCTTTCTGAACGTACATACGAATACACCATACATAATGTTATCATCTCTGTTGAGTTTGTCAGGGATCCAGTTTCAATGCACACCCCATGATTGTGTAATGCAGGACCTCAACATTTGAATGTGTGACTATAATGGAAGCTTGATTGACTGTTTGAAATGCTTGACTGTTTGTTTCAAAGCAATATATATATATATATATAATTTATGTATTTTTCCCTGTTAACACAAGGGCAATTCCAAACACAGAGTGATAATTGTAACTGCTGGAGCCATCCATAAGATCATTTTATTTTTTCTTCCGTGATCTAATTGGTGAAGTGGAAAAGGTATATACTTGTTTTGCAGGTGTGCATTGTGGCAGGCAAACTGTTTTTAACTGTTCCATTGTCGACCTCAACCTGCGACAATGGAATTCTCAACCTCAAACCTGGTGCATGTGTGCCGTAGTACAGCACAAAATATAACAGGAATGTTTGTTTTTGATTTTAGATTATATTATTATGGGCGGCAAGTGGCGCAAGACACCTAACCCTGACTGCTCCCAGAGGTCAGGTGTCTCCTTGCATGGCTGACATCGCCATTGGTGTATGTGTTTATGAATGGGGGAATGTGAGGCAAATAATTTCAGCGCTATATAAATGCAGTCCATTTACCATTTTAGGAGGCAGAATGGTCTAGTGGTCTGGGTGTTGGATTGGCTGTGATTATCTTTGGCACTCGGCCTTTGACCTGGTACCTACGAACGAATCACAGCCGTGCGGATATTCAATCTCTCGTGTGTTATTTCTTAAATCTATTTTGTGCTCGCTAATACGCCGGCTGTTGCTCGTGCACTATAGGACCAGGGAGCTTGGTTATTACGTCATCATCTAAACTGTCTTTATTGACATTGTTACAAAGAATATATGTACATAAGCACCAAGATAATATTATCAAGCACCATATAAGCACCTGAGACAAATTGACCGGAGCCAGTAAAACCGACACAAGACAAGACACGGCTGGTTCAAGCCTAGAGTTGGACCCTGTGTTTCACACATAAACAATAGGCTACAGGAAAACACATAAAATACAGCTAGCCACATGTAAACCTTTTATTGGTTTATAACAAACTCAATAAAGTAACTTTAAAACATAATGATTAGGAACAGGAATACATTCCTAATCAAATGCAACACTTCAGACGAGGCGCCTGTAAATGTGACTTCGATACCAGCAGGTTACACCATATAAAGACAAAAACAAGTGGATATTATAACAAGGTCTGCACTGCTAAGGAGAGTGGTGACGACGATGATGATGATGATGATGATGATGGTGATGATGATGGTGATGAAGAGTGTTGAGAAACTCATTAGCGGGCGGTGCATGTGTACTTTTTAAAAACACCGTCAACATGCGGGGGAACATGTGATTTAATATGTGCTTGTTTGTGGGTTTGTGTGTCTGTGCATGTGCTCAGCTAGCATACAGGGTCTGCGCATGCATGTGTGATTAGAAAACAGTATTTAAAGTACAGTGCAATACAGTTATCTGCTTATTTTATGTGCTGTCTCAGTGCCTTGTTTGTGTACATGTGTTCCCATATTTGTGTGTGCTTTCTGTCTGCTACAGCTTCTGTCCACACGTTGGCTACATGTGTAGGCGTGCTAAGTCCCTGTATATTATTAACAGGAATCCAGGCAGCAGGTCGATGAAATCTCTGACCAGTGTACCCCGCCTCGAAGCCCCACAAGTGTGGGCCACACTTGCAGCTTTGCTTCGCTGTAGCCATATGCTAATCACTGAGCTCACATGACATCCTTAATCACACCGGGGGTGGCTTTGGGAAGACAAGAACATAGCATACCCAAGCGTAGGCTAAACTACTAAACTGCTGACCGCACTGCGCTCACCGCTTCTTTCATCTCAGGTTGGCAGTTTCCAATACTTCTCGCGGCTCGCTTTAGGTCGGATCCAGTTAGCACCGGATCCTGTTATCACCGCTGTCGCACAAACAATATCATATTATTATTGATTAGATATTATATACACATTTTCCCCCTGTTGCTTTCGGGGCTGCTCATAAAGCAGTTATAGGCTAGCACTCACTTTTGATAGTTAAATATGAGTTTGGTTTTCGTACAGCATCATTTGGTTTTAAACACTTTATTGACTATCACTGTATAAGAGAATGCATTATTATTACATTTAGTTGTGCTAATAGAAGTATTTTATTACTAACTAAATGGGGTTGTCTGTCATGGTAATAACAATATGGTGAGGATGCTTTGCTTGTGCGCCATGACAAGACCACAGGAGGCGAACGTTTGCGCAGATGTTGAGGTGTTGTCAAGCCTCAGTGCCTGCGTGGTGCGTGTTGAAATGAAGCCCTCTTCCATTCACTGTGCTTTCTCACATCCATAGAGGCTGCCTGCACTGAGAACTAGATGACAATTACAGTATTCCTGTGGGAAACACTGCAAAAACCACGACTAACAACTGAAAGATGTCTGTGTATGTTAAATAATTTAAATTCCTCATCTGCAGCACGTATTAAGTAGCCTACACACCATATCGCTAGTATGTGGCTAGTAAATCACAGAATTCATTTCAAACAACGCTGTATCTATATATTTTTATAATCAGGTATGGAGCTAAGAAGATTAAGTTATTTATGATGAAAATATTAATGGTTAAATCCCTTGTATGGTATATTTTTCATAAGACAACTACAATTCATGACTATCCTGTGACAAGATTTCTGTGCATGAAACCCACCTTGCAACATTACCAAGCAAATTAGATTTGTATCCCCATGATAATGAGCCTCTGTCATTCATCATTTTTATTATTTCACCTTGGGGTGTTATGCCTTTATGGGCTATAGGAGTGTAAGAAAGCTGGCTTCTGCAAGTCTGCATCATGATCAAGCACTCTTAAAATATGTTGTCAATCGCAAAGTGGTGTCAAATGAGTCAATCAAAATAGCTGCTTCAATTGATCTTCTGATATAATGGATTTATTATCCCGGTCATTTGGGGCTGGGAATGTGTTGGGAATGTGTTTGTTATGTACCGCTGTTTTTGTTTGTTGTGTGTTTACTTTTGTATGTGTGTGTATAGGACCGCCTTGATAATGGGATGCTACTACTCAGCTATCCATTCAATGACTTCTAATTAAAAAGACATCTGCTGTTTCAACTACACATATATCGCCCCATCCGCTGTCCATTTGCATTCCTAATTATTTCCGCGTGATTGATTCCTGGCCGCCGTTGGCCACACTTGACATGGCATGACTCGGATAGCTCATTGCGCTAACTGGCTTTGTGACTGACGCGCGGAGAGGGATCAATGGATTATTTTCCATGCGACGTGGGGCTTGAGGGGGTGCAGAGGACGTGCCGGTACATTTTAAGAGTGGGTTTACGGTGAAATAAGACCTGCTCTCCTTGGCCCGACGGGTCGGCCGACAGAAAGATGGTGATGGATGAATAACACCGCCGGAGGAGTGCTCTCCCACCGCCCACTCAAATCACAGTGAGTCAACACACACAGACAAACACACACACACACACACACAACAGAGACTGGGCACAGCATGTACACAAACACTTTCACTCCAAGGCTTCACAAATGCCTGTATTCTTTGTGGGTTTGTCTTTATGCTGGTGTGTGTTTGTGTGGAGCCCATTGCTATACTGCTTGTCTTATGTCTGTTATGTTGACACATATTGTATGTGATGGAGATTCTGTATCAATCCTCTCAACTTCTCAAAAGCAAACACAAACACACTCTCTATGAAGCATAACTGTGTGTGAAATGTGTTAACATTTTCCATCACAGCTTTACACTTTGCAATATATTTAGCCCTTTATATTAAATTGCGTCACACTTACACCATTGACATGGATACGTATATTTGATAAGTATATTTGAGTGATTGATAGCTGATGAATGCCCTCAGCACAAGGAAACTCCTCCACGCACAAATACAGCAGAAAGCAGAAAACATACTGTACATATGCCACAACCCTGTTAGTGCAAGGCCCAAGGTTCAAAGACCAATGCTCAATTCCCTGATGAAGGTGGCTGTGGAATGACTGACGACTGCGGTTAGAGGCAGTGCAGAGGGTCGCTTCCTGCTCTTTTACATGTCGTAAAAGCTGTGGAGGGGACGTCCAATTTCTCCAGGATCCATAGCAGAGTTTGAATAATGGGGGGTTGCCTTCCTGATAGAGTGACTGGATACAAACAGCTGGGAAACGTCACAGCGCTGAGAGAAGAGGCATGCTGCAGCTAAATATATGCACTGCTACTGCTACTGTTTTCATTCAGAAAGAGAGAGAGAGAGAGAATATATGTTCTTCTGCTGCATGCAATGTGGGTTTATACATGTGTACATGACTTTATGTGTGCCACATCTGAATGCCAAGTCCAGTTCTTGGTACTATTATGTGAAAATGCACTGCAAACATTTTCGCTGGCACTATCTTTTGCAGTAGCCCTGCGTGAAATGTGGTCCTGTAAAGCCATTTGAGATTGTCATTACATATTGATGGATGGAGATTACAAGTAATCTGTAATTTCCGACTACTGTGTGCACGTTTCCTCATTGGCCACAATCACTCAGCTGTCACATTGTACTATACGTGTGCGCTGTACACCTTACGTGGAAAACAGCTGGAAGCTAACAACATGCTCCGTCCTGTCATCATTAACTAGTGCTTTTCAAACCTCTTTTGTCTTGTGTGCCTCCTTTCTCTCATCATAATAACAGATACACTGTACGCTAGTAGTGGGATATACAAATTAGCATACACGTTTGTTTTGTATGTATGCGAGGCCAACACACTGGAATGTTTCAAGATGTTTCATCAAAGCCCACATGTGCACCCTAAATATATGTCCCCTCTCTGCCGGTAGATATGATGGAATTGTGTTTTGGGTGGTCAATTACCAGCTGAAAGGGTTCTTGGGTTCAATCCCTGACATGCCCAGCCGACTGTATGCATGCTTGAGCAAGATATCTAACCCATTTACGAATTAACTCACAGTATACGTCTACAGTACAATTATGCAATTTTCCTCTCAGTTGCAAGGCCTCTGAAGAAATGAGTGTAAAAACAAAGTAATAAATTACTTTGAACCCATTTTTACAGTTCAAAACTACAAGCATCTTAACCATGCAATTCAAAACTCTGAAAACACAGTGTGGATTCCAAACATGCTTGTGCACTACAAAACATGTGGCTGTGATACTATTTGCTTTGCTTGCAACATGTTTGTTTTGTGTGAAGTATTTCCTCATTATCAATATTAGGATAGATTATACAGTACATAAGCTATATTTGTAATGAAGAATTTATAAGCACTGCCAACCACTATATTGAGATATATTGATTTGTTCTCTGCTACTGGCCGTTTTTGGAGAAGGAAATGCTACAAACAAGACAGGTGCCTCAAATCTCAGATGCTATTTCTGTAAAACACAGAAGAAACAACATTGAAATGCACACAAATCATCTTGACCGCACATCCAGATTGGGAGTATCACCTCTGTGTTTCTGTCATGTCATTTCACAGGTTAACCTCCGACTGCCTCATCCCCTCCCTTTATCTCTTCCACTATCATTCTCACTTAAGTGTGCACCATACATTTTATTGCAACCACTCAATTATTCAACACGCCCAGCCCTGTGTGTTTGTGTGTGTGTGCGTGCACGCGCGCGCATGTGCATGAGCAACTAATGCCTGTCTGTGTGCTGTGTGCTGAAGATGTATGTCAATTACGTCAGATTTAGAGCGCAAAATAGTGTTCAATTTGACTGCTTAGCCATACTGTTTATTCACAGAGGAATCAATCAGATGTTTGGACTATGGACTGTATGAGAGCCAGAGTAGGACCTCTTGTAAACAATCTATATTTGAATAGTCTCCATTTCTCTAATTTGCCCTATTGCACCCTTATCATATTTGTTTAAATGTGAAATTTGTGATTATATTTTCCATGTTTGAAATTATTTTTCCAAACAAATCCAATGCACTCCAGCACATTGGCACCACTGTGTGAATATTTGCTAAGAAATTATTAAATGAAATCACATTATTCCAGCTGGTGAGAGGACTGGAGAGCGTGGAGAGTTGGTTCTCATTTGGTACTCAGTTTAAATTATTCAATAGACAAGGTTCAGATTCATTACTGTCCTGTGTCACTCTCATTATTGTTCAATTTAATTGGCGAGTGTGCATGTTTGTCACCAGCTGCAATATGAGGTCAGGCAATACTACATTTGGCAATTTAAAAGTCAAGATTGATTCCATACAAATTATTAATAAGTACTTTTATGATTTAGTGAATGTGTGTATATAATCAACGCATGACAATTAAAGACTGGTGTAGTATATTATTACTCCATTTATATTTTTATTTAATACTGTTGTTGTCATTCTACTAAGACTATAATCCATTACGATAAATGAAGACACCGGCTGGACATTTACAGGGTTGTGCTTATATTTGCAGCAAATGCATCTTCAATTATTCAGCTATATGGTGATATTTATGGGACAAAAGGCTCACCCTTCAAAAGTGCATGCTGTGTCTAGGGTTTGGTGCCTCCTCTCTTCACCTCCTGAGTTTGTGTGGCACCGTAACACAATGGTCGTGAATACACTGACGGACGAAAATGAGCGCAAGCCTACTTTGTCAGGTCCTCGACTGGCCTGTGAAGATGACATCTCTGTAAGCGCAACTTGGCTCTACCAGGTGCTAATGGACCTGACACTATAGTGAGAAGAAGCTGTTTTCCAAGCTTAGAGTGCATTGTGAACCATCCTATGCGGTTACGTATTTGTAGCCCCGTTATGGTGGGGACTGAAAGCAGAAGCATTACCTGTGAGGAGTATTATCAGAGGTGTGGGTGTCTTAAGGCAGAGCTGGGTTTAAGTTCTATGGAAATACAAAGAGCCCTATTGACTGTTTTTACACCCTGTCAAACCGTGTTACTGTCTCCAAACATCAGTTCTTTTCTAACATGTATTGACTTTTTTAGCCACCAAAGCCATATTGAGATAGAACATATGAGGATTCAAAGTCAAAGATGTGTTTCACTGTGTGTCCCTGTGGAACATTTTAACCAAGTTAACCATACTATTAGTATATGTATTTTCTTGAGTGTGTTGAGGATTCTGAGGGAGTTGCTCGCTGTTGTTGTTGACTATGACAGAATGGTGGTGTGTCACATCGACAGTAGGCCATGGCATTATTGACATAAACATGGTGCGCCCACATGCCAGTGTTCTAATGTAGCATATCGTCCCCGACCTCCTGTCAGAAAGCTTCCGCTTCCTGTTTTCCACCAGGATTGATCACCGCTGATCTGCATCAGAGGGCCACCTGCAAGATAGGGAGCAAGAAGCGAGGATTGGGCGCGTTTGATTTGAGTATGTGTGTGGGATTCAGGGGGCCCGTGAGTCATTCCCAAGTCCATCTGAAACACACCCCTCCATTTTTCTCCTCTCCCCCCACCCAGAGGCTCCATCTGTGGGCCTTGTGGGCTAGCTGCTGGCCTCTCTTATGCTCCTCCAGCTCATACTTCTCAGGAACGATCCCTTTATAGTCGTCATCCATCTCCCAGCCTGCTCAGCCAAGCGCTTTCCATCTCTTTCTCCTTACCCTCTGCCTTCTGACTGCCTGTTTGCCTGGCTGCGCCCAAGCCCAGAGACCTAGCTATAGATAGACACCAGCTAACATTACGTCTAGCCCACGCCAAATGCAGACCCTCCCCCAGGCACAAACATTTGGTGAACAATATACATATATATATATATATATATATATATATATATATATATATATATGTGT
>JAODUH010005528.1:0-10081 GCA_027564835.1 Typhlichthys subterraneus | reverse complement strand
ATATATACACACACACACACACACACACACACACATATATATATATATATACATATTGTGTGCATATTTATTTTCCTTCTGCTAATTGATCGAATAATTGCTGAGTTGGCAAAAATAGGAGATAGAGAGAAAGAGTGTGTGTGTGTGTTGGGGGGGGGGGGGGGGGGTTAGAGAGGGCACTTAGGGAATGGGCATTGATCATTCCTTGCTAAGAGCAATTATGTATATTCCAAGGCCATAGGTTATACACAAATTAGGCTGTAATCTGACTATAATTCATTTAGGGCACGTCTATTAAGTAGGAATGAATCTCAAGAAAGCTTTTAATACGGTACATGGCTGCACCTGTTTGAACCCATTAGAAAAGCTCTCATAACCCTGTTCTTCCATTTCAGATCATAGAGATGGGGCACATACCGTATATTCTGCCAACTCGGGCCGACGCGTCTCGCCAGCACCTGACAAATGTTAGGGCCAGTGGTAATGACAGCATTCATTCTTCATGCCGCACATTTTCATAGGCTTTCCCTCCCTCGCATGCGTTTTGTCCCTGTGATATGAAACAGCGGCGGAAGGGGCTGCCGTGACAGTCACATAAATACCCTCTGAGGCTCAACAGCCTCTCCTCGTGATATTATGCAGATTCATGGAGCCGGCTGCTGCCACACAATGCCGTCTCTAACAATACGAGTGTTGTGGTAATTCAAACATATTGCCAACGGCATACTATTTCAAACATTCTGCCAAATGCGCTGCCAAAACCCTTGGACGATGGCTATAAAACCTCCAGATGATTTGCTGTGAGCTGCTGCTCATAATTCCCCCACTCCCCCCCCCCCCATCACACCAAAAGGGTTTTATGTGGGAAAATGCATAAATTAAGACTTCCTTGCTGACTTTCTTAATGTGGACAGGCTTCATATTTACCATTCACTGTGTATGTATGACATGGTGCTTAGTAAGGGATTTGTATGGGTGCTGGGCCAAGCCTCTCTCCAATCTGTCTCTTCAAAGATGACATCTATTGCCAGGTTTAATAGTCACCAACAATAGTTACCAATCACAAGAAATCATGCGTCGTGCGACCGCCTGCCTTCCATTCACTCCGTCAGAAACAAAGAGCTAACGTCGTTAGCTAACAACGTTCCTATTTTCAACGGTTTACATGTGAATCTGAAGTTGGAGTGCTGAATGTCAAGAGCACAATGAGCTGGAATGTCACATCCAATTCAAATTATACTTTTGTTTTTACACAGTGTGGCTTTACACTTTACATGACAAGTGAAATGACCAAAGGGGTTAAAATATATCGGATTTTCTGCTTTTCAGAAATTTGCATGTCTAAATAGACTTTAAAACCCTGGAAGACCCATTTTAGTTTAAAGAAAACATCACTTAGTGCTCCAAAAAACACATTAGTAAATTTGTATTTTTATTTTTAAGACTACATGTACATAGCCAATAGGATACATTGTCTTGCCATTGATAGTAAATGTGTGTTTTTTTTTAAAGAAACATTTGTAAATGTGTATATTGGAGAGTAAGTGACGTTGTAATTTTACAACAAGGGGTGTTACAGGGTTTTAAAATACCTGTGTTGGTGCAGCTGCACATTATGGCACCGTGCTTCTCATCTAATCAGCCTTGACTTGGCTGAAAGGATTACAACTATGGCTGTTTATTCCTAAATGGATTCTGCATGAAATTACTATCGGCCCGCCACCCTCCATATAGGTCAGTGACAGGAACAGGTGGCTGGAAGGGACTGTGAAACGGACAGAAAGATAAAAACAGGGACGACAAAAGAAATAGTAAGGCCAAACAGAGAAATGAAGGGAACTGGAGACGTCCAGTTATTTATAAGTTAGCAGATGGGAATGAGAGGCAGAGGAAAACTGGCCGCCGTGTCACCATTTGTCTGAATAAGAGCATTTACAAAACGTCTCTCTACGCTTTCCTTTAAAACCACACTTCATGCTCTATAGAAGTTAAAAATGTGGTCACAAGGTCACAGGAATGCATTTTCAGTGTAATTTATGATAAATGATAAATGAGGAATTACGATTATATTTCTTATTGAAACAATAAACAACACGCTCCACACAGCGACATTGCTTTGATAGATGATCTCCTTTCACCACTAACATTGCTGTTAGTCTGGCAATAAAACCTCTCTAATCTCATCAATCAAGTTGCAGTTGCAACTTTGCTTGCAAATGAATTTAGCACAGGTGGGGATTAACAAATTCAAGTGTGTATGCACCACACACCCACACACACATTTAGAAAAAGATAATTGCATGCTAGCCCACATCAAGGGATTCTATTTTCTGCACTAACGGCAAGGTATGGAACATTTATTATTTCAGGGTTTATTAGTTGGTAAATAGGAAAGCTGTCACGACCTACAAAACATGTTTACAGGGTGTGTCAACAACTACAGTCTTGGCTAAATACTGCAACTTGGGACATTGATATACTTCAATGGAAAAGGCCAGTAATTATCTGCCTTCATCTTGTAACATAACAAAAGTTCAGACTTATGACATAGTGTTGTTTTAGCTTAAGTGTTGTGCTAGCTAACACTGTCGGCAACCTACACTTTAAGGTGCTGTGTGTGCATTCCTCTCTACCTCCCCAACATACGTGCAAACACACACACACACAAAGATAATATGCACACACTGCTACAGCAGATCAGCCCACTTTCGCAAAGTTGTGCGTGGAGCTTTGTGCTGCCTGCAGGGGGCGCCTGCACATATACTGTAATCAAGAAGTGTGCATTCCAAGTTAAAGGAAAAGAGAAAACAAGTTGAAATAAGAACACCAGGGCGGTACAATACGTAGTAATTCGATCCATTTTGCCTAATCCTACCAGCTAGAGTTAAACAAGACCGAGTTCAAAATACCGTGACCCAGAAAAACAAAAGTCCTACCTTAACGTCCGCCCTCGCTAACAGATGAGCGCGTCGCCGCGGCTATGGACGCAGCAAATTGCCACCGGCGGTAGCAAGGGTCTCAACGAAGCACAAACCGTAAGAAGCAAACCCTCCTGAGCCAGGGAGCGCATGCACGCTGTATGTGCAGTAATGGATCATGTCACAATGACTAAGAACCGGAGGCGCGCAAGACACACAGCGGGCGTGTACTACAAACAACCGCCAACACTCTGGAGAGGCTGAGGTGGAGAACCCCACTAAATCCACCCACTCACAACGGCAAGGCGCATACATACGCGTGTCTATTCCAGCCCCGACCTAAGCCTACATGTGTGTTTAAGCTTTAACAACCTTTTGTTCCACGAGAGGGAACCCGTGAATCATATGGCCCCTGTGCTCCTTTCTCAGTCTAACAATGAGCTGTCTGCTGACGACCACTTACTTCACAAAGAGCCACTGGCCACACACACACACACACAGCTGTGCAACAGTGCCCAATTAAACCACAGGAGCCCTACTCTTCCCGCCATAGCAAAGGTCCCCGTGATTTTTCTCCTTTTCCCTAACTATCCCTCACCCTCTCCTCTCTCTCTCCCTTTCCCTCCCTCGCATCTTCACTCTCCAGAACACACCCCTCCCCCTCTTCCTCCCCAGAAAGCAGTATCTGTTTGTATTATAATTGGTTCCCGAGCACCCATTCCGAAGCCATCAGTGCGATGGCACCTCCGCTTTGAAGACAGGCCTCTGCGAAGACAAGATAAGTAGGAGGTATTACCGCCGATGCAAACATGATTAATGATGTGCTCGGACAACGCTTCTAAATATTGGGAGGTGGGGAGCGTGCACCTAGGGTGTCTTCCAGCGCTGGCTGAGATGACAGATAGAGCTCCGAGCTCCCTAGCCCTACCGCTGGACAGACAATTAGGCACCAGGCGAGAGAAAATTAATAGGAGATGGCAAATCAAAGGTGGGGGTGAGCGGGGGGGGCCGGCGGGGATGGAGATTGCATGGGAGATAATGGAGGAAGAAAGTTGGACGTGGCAGATGTAGACGGCAACAGATGCTGCTGGTGACTCAACGCCGATGCAACCGCGCGTCACGCTGCCGGGAGGAACTTTGGTCGCTCGCCAAGCTACAGACGAGCGAGGACCGTCGACAGTCACCGTAAAACCACACTGGTGCTTTGAGTTAATGGAGCTCGTTAGGCCACTTCTTTGGAGGGGGGGGGGGGGGGCTGATGACACATCCGTGCACTCTTCTAATGTTCTAATTTATCTACGTCCAATTAAGTAAATCACTGGCTCCTTAAAACACTATTGGCTAACGCCAAGACTAGTCGTTACCTCCGGTACCTAACTTTTCCTGTTTCAAGAGGAAGTGTGTCCTCGACGAGCCACTTCCCTGGGCACTCTGATGCCTCAAGGACTTCCTGTGTTGTGATTAGTGTTACTTGCCATGAAGAAGAAAAAAAGACAAAAAAAAAAAGAAAATAACAAAAACGGATCATATTATCTTCATGAGAAATGATGCAGCAGTCTGATGATTTGATTGCGACGCCTCCGTACCCACCTCACCCACCACTCTCCCATAACTTCCTCTTAGGAGTACTACGGCATAACATAACCGTACTGTACTGCAGCTTTGTGTTTATGTGCGACTACTAGTTTGTATGCATGTGCACGCGTGCCGTTAATTATATTAAGGGTGTGTCAGGCGTGATTTCTTTTCGGCTTATAATAAATGAGATGGTGCACACATGATGAAAAGAAATAAAAGGATCCATCTCTCAACCTCCCTCCCTCTCCTTGTGATGGAGTCAGGTAGTATGGTATGGTGTCTATGGATTCATTACATCTGAATGTCACAGGTGGAAAGGGCCTTTCCTGTAATTAGTTACTTTATGACAGCAGCGGGTAAATAAAGGGGCTTTTCACCCCCACCCCCCCATGCACACCAAATCTCCGGTAGCTTCGAGCCAGAGGTCCCAGAGGGACGGTATACGCAACACAGGACACACACACACATAGTTGGTAAGTACACTGTGTAATAGGGAGGATCTGAGATGATTTTAGAAGGGTCACGCGTTTCAAGCTTTTGATAATAAAGGTAAAGGTGCATTTATTGTCACATACACACACATGTAGCGAAATTCATCCTCTGTATTTATCCCATCCCTCAAGGGAGCAGTGGGCAGCTGCTGTGCAGCGCCCGGGGACCAACTCCAGATTGAGGCCAGTGTCACTGGTCACATGGCACTGGCTGGAGAGTGAACCTACAGTAACATGTTTTAACACTCTTGTTGTTATTCAATACAAACATTATATCTTTGTAATGTTAATGATTTTAACGTATATTTTAGCCATGGTGTGCTAGGATGGAAATGCTGGGGTGGGCAGGAGTGGAAAAAAGTTGCAGAAACATTGGCTCAGCAGAGGGTTTCTCCTCTTGATGGAAAGACAGACATGCAGGAGAATAGAGGACGTATTTTAATGAGGAGAATGAGAAGGAGGGCCAAAATAAGATGGAAGGAGAGCGACACGGCGCTGAGAGAGAAAATGGGAAGGCGAACAAAGAACATTGGGGAGAGAGGGGGTGGAGGAGTGAGGTGTGTGTGTGTGTGTGTGGGGGGGGGGGTGAACAAGGTATGTCGTTGTCGCCATTGTAGGTGGAGAAGTGACATGAAAGAGAGGGGCCTAAATAGGGACAATTTCAAAGGGTAGGATTAATGAAGACAACACCACAGGAAGTTGACACTCGTCCTCCTAACTGTAGTTAATGATTCCGTGTTTCTCTTCTTCACAAGGTGTGCTGGGTTTCCGCAATATGAGACTTTAGGAAACGTTGCAAGAACGTTAAGAAAAATATTCAAGTCTACTCATAACTGAAACGTATACGTGCTTTGATAATAAGAGTCTGCCTGCAAGGAATCACCACCTGTATCAGAGAGAAGGTGAAAACAGATTTGTAGCTTGTAATAGTTTGTGGATGTATAATGGAAAGGGGTCTGGACAGAGGGAAAATATATTAATTTCACAAAGAAGTGAATAGAAGTGGATTAAAAATTTGAGGAAAAAGGGACAAGGATGTTTATAAAAAAAACTAAAATTAATAAAACAGGAAAGAGGAATAACAAAAATAGTAATTAATCTATGAGAGAAATGTTTGTGGTGCATTATCCACGAGGCACTGTTCTTCTGCGTTAAGTGCATCTCATGTTTAGCCATGGGGGGCAGAGTTGAGCTCACACAGATCCCTGTTGACGCATAGGTACGTGCATTGGGGGGCTTTGTCTGAAACCTCAGGTATGATACACACACGCGCACACACACACACACACACACACACTCACACACTCACCAAGACAAGATGATTTTAGTAATGGCCTACAATGCATAGCACCAGCTTTGACAGGCCGAAGGGTTGTCTCGTGAGCTTTGCCATGACATTAATTCCAGTAGTACAGTATTACAGTAGCATTAGCAATACAGTAGTAGCATTAGCATTAGCAGTAGTAGTGGTAATAGCAGTAGCATTAGCAGTAGTAGTGGTAGTAGCAGTAGCATTAGCATTAGCATTAGTAGTGGTAATAGCAGTAGCATTAGCAGTAGCATTAGCATTAGCAGTAGTAGTGGTAGTAGCAGTAGCATTAGCAGTAGTAGTGGTAGTAGCAGTAGCAGTAGCATTAGTAGTGGTAGTAGCAGTAGCAGTAGCATTAGCAGTAGTAGTGGTAGTAGCAGTAGCATTAGCAGTAGCATTAGCATTAGCAGTAGTAGTGGTAGTAGCAGTAGCATTAGCAGTAGTAGTGGTAGTAGCAGTAGCAGTAGCATTAGTAGTGGTAGTAGCAGTAGCAGTAGCATTAGCAGTAGTAGTGGTAGTAGCAGTAGCATTAGCATTAGCAGTAGTACTGGAAGTGGTAGTAGCATTAGCACTAGCATTATCAGTAGCATTAGCAGTAGCAGTGGTAGTGGTAGTGGTGGTAGTAGCATTAGCATTAGCAGAAGTAGTGGTAGTAGCATTAGCAGTAGCATTAGCATTAGCAGTGGTAGTAGTGGTGGTAATGGTGGTAATAGCAATAGTAGTAGTAATGTTTATTCACCCTCTGTATGTCTGAGGTGAGCTGCAGTAGGGAAGGGGAAGCCGTGGCCCGGAGTGTCTCGGTCCCCCTGACTGGAGAGTTCAGGCTGATGTAGGCCACGGCACTGCTCTGTAGGACAATGCTGTGCTCCTGGAGGGGCGGAAACACACACGCACACAATATCATTTAAATGAGCAAATAAGCATTACTATTATGCCTTTTGTTGCAGTGTAGCATCAGTGAGATTAACATCACCATAACCCTAGACCATTTGCTATTTACCAGAAATCCAATTGTTTCTTAATATAAATCAGGGTATTCCCCCTATAAATTAGGATATGCCCCCTAATATAAATCAGTCATGGTATGGCTCCATACAAGGTTACCCATCAGTAGCCATGCGGTACCATCCTGACCTCGGGAGCTTCAGTTTGACTGGAGAGCTTCAAATACTTGCGACTGGAGTCCGACTAGCAACTTAACCTAACCCGCTTCACACTGATAGCTACATGCGTGGTTTAGGTGTACCGACCAGCAAACGCTATTGAACAACAAACAGCAATGACAGACAGAAGGTTCATCCAATCTACTGCCAAGTGTTTTTTGAAAGTTTGAAACAAGTTTCGATGGACGGCTTCCCAGATTGGACAAAAACAATGGATCAAACAATCCATCCAAAGTGGCGTGTCAGGATGATCTAACCGTTTCACAGACACAGTCAAAACGTAGGCGTAAACTATACACATTGTATTTTCATTCAGAAAATAGCCAGCTCATTCTCTCTACCTCTCCCCATTCATAGGAGCCGATGTTCCCCAGGGCTGTACCACCCCAGGAGCAGAACACCGTGGCGCGATCCGGCGCCCATCCGCGTTTGGTCTGCTCCATCGCCGTGGCGATGAGCTGAGTGATGATGGCCGAGGCCCCGCCTCCCTGGTCTCTGTCGTGACGACTTCCAACCAGCACGTAGCGATCTGCGGCAACAGGCACACAAAAGAGAAAAAAAATATGTTATTATTAAATTAAATTATCTGTTCGTGTTGTGTTGACTGTGTAGACCGTGTATGAATTCAAAGAAAAACAGTGCAAGAGTCACAAACACACACCCACGCACCACTGCAAAAGAATTATAATAAAAATGCTTCGAGCTCCTTTGAGCGAGTTAGTTTTATCTTCATCTTTTAAAACACAAAAATCTGTGTGGGATGCACAAAGAACATCCCTGTGGGCTGCCGAGGTGAATGAAGCAAACTCCATCACCACAGCACCACAGAACAGCAGCGCAATGACGGCTTTGTTTGAGAAAGCAAGAGCCTCAGGAGTCCAGCAGCCTTGGAGTTTGACACATTGTTTGAAGAGAGCTTCCAAGAACTCATCAAGTAAGAAGTTATTAGTATGTGCTATATAAAACTACCAGTCTGATTTCTTTATTTTCAGATGGGAGGGAAAACTCACTGAAGGGACAATTGTAATGAAAATTATAAAGTTATATACAGTACAGCACTGCTCAAGCGCATTAAAGATTTCCATCCATGGCTTACTGTTAATTTATTAGATGATTTTTTACAAAAATGTACATGGCAGTTGGGAATAGTAGAGAAGGACTCAGGTATGGGAGGGACATGTAATCTCTGAAAACGTTTTCAAATTTATGGTTAATTTGTGTTGGTCCATAACAGGGGCTGAATCGATACACATTTTGTGCTTATCAATGGCTTTGTTTGGTGTTCACAAGGCAACATTTAGCGAGGGACAAAACATGTACAGTACACAGGGAGACTCCTTTCTTCAAACCCAAAGACTACTGTTGTTAATGTTGGTTCCCAGGCCTTGCATTGTGAAAGCACCTTTTAAAACATTTTCTTTACAAACATTTTCTTATCTGGGCCACCTGTCCCTTCACAGCAGGGTGCTACAATGAGTTTATCAGAAGAAACAGCGCTAAAGACTACATTTCCCATGAGCCCTGCTGCCTTGCCACACTCTCCGGCGCCGAGTGTGTGTTCTTACTGAAGAAGATAGTTGAGAGATGCATCAGGAGTTCAGAAAAAAACATCATCTGTTTTGCATAGTACAGTATGTTTAGAAATTAAGTACTGCTAATGATACTGTACATATTTGGTCTCTGAAGTGGAAATGAATAACCCCTCAGAGGACCTCTAACTTAAGAACAGTTTCATCAGCACACATAATTAAGTGCTAGTGTATGGCTGTACTATATATTACACTTTACAATCTACATTAAGCTCATTGGACTTAGTCCAACCATCTTGCCATAGTTAATTTCATTGTATTTTCTTTCACATTAACATTACAGTGTTGGTGGTAATTGAATGCTTGGTGCCTATGTGTTCCTTTACAATGCACGAAGCCCCTTTACAGTAAAGGGGTGTGGGGGGTGACTTTATCGACTGTTGGCTGGTGTCAGTTCGACTTGTATGGCGAGTGAACAGGTTCATGGGAGTGTCACAGGGGGACGATCTCTAAACCGTGGCTGCTTGTCAGACGTCCAAACTGTCGCGTGTGAGCATATGACATGTACCGAGCCACAGACATGCGATCAGATGGAAGCGGTGGCCATTAAACCACCGGCTCCTTCCAGAGATTTGTAGCTTATATTATCTGCTTTAGTGGCCCATCATGGCTCCCTAATATCACACGTAAATCAGTGCGGTAATTCTCCACTAGCAATTGAGCAGCACAGGTAGCGTCCCCGATGTAGTCTCATTGGGCCAAGATAGGCGGGGCGGGGGGGACGAGAGAGGGAGAGGGAGAGAGAGAGAGAGACTATGGCAAGACAGACGGTCTCCTACGCACAGTGACAATTAAAAAAGTAGGGACAGAAGAGGAGCTGGCTGGTGATTAAAACATTAAAAAGACATAATATATCTCTAAATGACCTGCGCTGACACCGGACTAAATGAGACAGAGAGCAAGCAGGCAAGAAGAGGAGGGAGATAGAGAGAGGGAGAGAGAGAGAGAGAGAGAGAGGGAGAGAGAGAGAGAGAGAGAGAGAGAGGGGGGGGGGGGAGAGAGGGAGACAGAGAGATGGAGGGAGGGAACAATA
>JAODUH010005527.1:0-10081 GCA_027564835.1 Typhlichthys subterraneus | reverse complement strand
ATAACCTTTTTATTTTTACAGTTGTACCTCGCTCTCAATGTAAGGAAACTCCGACACCAGCCTCTTCCCGACAATCGGCCACCTCTTGCCTGTGACCTGGGCCATCTTAGCCACCTCGAGTGCCTTGGTGCCGTACGTCAATGCCAGGTGTTGGGCGACCTGTGGGCCCAGGTGAAGGGTGGTCAGTGTGCTGTTCCCGCTAAACTGCATTTGACAACTATTAAGTAACTCTATGTAAAGATACGCACGGAAGAACCACTAGTGGAGATATCACAGCCTAGAAATCACAAATTTAACAGAAAGGTGAAAACACAAATTAGTAAGTATCACCTCATTTTATTTCTATTAAATTCCACCTCGTTCTTTTATTACGAATTCTAAAATGTATTGACTTGTGTTTTGTGCATCAAGCGTTTCATTACAATTGTTGTTGCCCTGTTGGTGTATTTGACAATACACTTTTGCTAAATTAAAATGTTAAAATATACTGTATATTATACATTCACAGGTTTATTTTTTATTTATTATATTTTAAATAAATTTAAAGGTATTTTTTATAAAATAATGTATGTATTTATGTATGTATATTGTCATCAGATCCAAATATAATTACAGTAGGACCAAAATAATGTAATGCTCACCGGTTAGATAATTAGAACAGGTGTGACCACACAGACAGTGAGTGACAGCTTCTGGCATTTTCACCTGATTGATCGCACCCCTTCGCCGTTTGAACGATAAGCACTGGGATGTGCTCCGTCGATGGCATGTAATATGCTTAGCGGGGAAACAAAAAGGGGCTATTTGCCATTCAGATCGTTGGCTTGCCGATCATGTGAAAGGGCAAATGCTGTTCAAATATCAACAGTGACCTTTTAGGAATATTCCCGGAGAACAGCAATTGCAGAATATCTCTAATGAGATATATATATACCGTGTAGACACGTGAAACAACAGTGCCTTTTCAGTCCTCTCGAACATTTTGATTACATTGAACGAATGCAGAGCTTATTATTGGCTTAGCTTCAACTCATCGCGACAGACCAATTAGCTGTTTAAATTCAATTCACCTAATTGCCGTCAGGATCAACTGAACCTAGATATTGACTGGACAAAGGTCCTGTAACTGTCAAAACAGTTTGTATGTAGAGTTTCCAGACTGATACGCAAAGTGAATCAAATGAGGCAAAACTTGCAAAAGTAAATCAGGAGTTTTTTACCAAGCTACATGTGCCATCCATCTTCCATAAGAGACTTATATAGCCACCTTGTTACAGTACATCTGCCAATTACCTTATTGCACTCTTATTATATTTTAAATTACTCATTAGGTGAAAATACATTAACGCCATTAATATGGATAGGCGGAGTCATGTGGCCCATTCTTCAGAAAACCTGAACTTGGCCTGGTGAGACCATCTGAGGCCAAACCTCTCGATCTCTCAAGCTCTAGTTTGACTTTGCCGCAAATATCATCAGTATGGAAGGCTTGGCATTGTTGCGCTTGAGTCCGATCCACAGTGGCTCTGACCAATCATATGAGTGTAGGTGTGACGTTTAAAGGTGTAGTCAGTCATCCTGGAGAAAGCTTGTTGATATAACTCGACTAAAGCAAAAACACCTCTCCTTTCAATGCCATAGGGCAGAGGTTTTCAACAGAGGTTCCGGGACCACTACAGTGTCCTCAGAGGTTCTGCAGGGGGTCCTCCAAATTATTTTACCCCAAACTTATTTTCTTCAAAAAATTTAAATGTCAGAAAATATACATTAATATAAATACAACCTGCAATAAATACATACATCTGTCAATTATTTTAATGGCTTAGTTAGTGGCCTACTTTTAAACATGGCACTACTGCATTGGCCGCTCTTATTATTGTTGGCCCGGCAACTAAATATTTTATACCATATATGATAGGGGGTCCCTGTGCCATGCTTATATCAGCCAAGGGGTCCTTGGCCGAAAAAACATTGAAGACCTCTGCCATAGGGTGCTCCCTCAGAAGCTCCGCCCCCACACATTAAAAATGGCTGTGCTATTGTTGTTGTGCGGTCAGCACCACCTTGTTTGTGTTCCTATTTACAGAGCCAGAGCTTGACAATGACATTATTATTAATGACATTATTCTGACATTAAGTACGCAGCACGCACAACAGTTAAGGGCTTTTCCCGCTCTCCGGCGTCCCGCACCCTCCGCCCGCCCGTAGTCCTGCCTCGTTTCCCAGGCCGTAGTCCCGCCTCACCTCGTTTTCCAGGCTGTAGTCCCACCCCTACCTCGTTTCCCAGGCCGTAGTCACGCCCCTACCTCATTTTCCAGGCCGTAGTCCTGCACCAGGCGGATGTAGAGTGTGGGGCTCCAGCCACGGCCCCCCTCCAGCATCAGGCCCACTGTCCTGCAGGGCCCGGCGGGGAGGCCGTGGGCCTGGACGGCCGCGTCCAGCGTCTCCTCCGCCATGGAGCGGTACGTGGTCCACTTCCCTCCTGCACGCGCACGCACACACACACACAAGCACTGTCTACATCACCGTGCACACTCATATTACTGTACTGTACTGTATGTATGTATGTATGTATGTATGTATGTATGTATGTATATATATATATATAAGGGATGGCACTTTGGGTATCGGCCGATACCGAGTACCGATCCGATTCCAGGGTTAAATTAAGTTTTAAGTTAAGTTGCAAAGTGACTGACAGCCAATCTCTATTTTAGGATTTAGATGCATTTTATAACCCTGCTGCTGATAGTGTGGCCTGGGTAGGATAGACATGGCTGATGCTTGACAGTAGAACTACGCGTGTAAATTAATTTAATTGGTTAGTCCCATAGATCGGTTACAACTGTCCAATTGTCACAGATACCGATCCAGCTATTTAAGTCAATATCGGACCGATTTCCCATCTCAGTATCGTATCGGTGCCATCCCTAATATATATATATAACATGTTAATATTGTTATTTTAATGTTCACTCAACCTATACAGTAAAAACGTGCAAAATTCATTAACACTGTGTATTGTAAATTCATGTTTTTCAAGTTTTCCAACTGGAACTGAAAGGCCTTAACAAGGAACAACTCAAATAAACAACTTTTAAGACGCTCAACATCTCAGGATTGAAGACCACCCAACACACACACACACGCACTCTCTCTCCTGACCTGCTATGGTGACCAGTCCGCTGTCGCTGACGTCGACCACATGGTTCCTGCAGATGGACTGGGTGTCTTTGGAGTTGGGGTCCGTCACCAGCGGGCGAATGCCACTCCAAGCTGCCAGCACGTCTCCTCTGCGCACTGCGATGCCCAACAACACATCGCAATGAAACACAATGAAACACAACACAACACAACGAAACACAACACGTCGCAATGAAACACAACACAACGAAACACAACACATCGCAATGAAACACAATGCAACGCAACATCGTACAACACAAACAACATGACTCCAGTTAGCCATTTGCTCTAGATGCATCTGCAACACAACGCAACTAAATACAACACACCACACCCTAACACAACAAAACGAAACACAACACATCACAACACAATGAAACACACCACACGACAACACAACAAGTCGGGGGGTCGGGGGGTGTATTATGGCTGTTATGCTGCAGTGGGGGGCTGTTATGTTGGGGGTCTCGGGCTCAGAAGGCCGGGGATACAGCAGCCATCGCTCCTGTACCTTCCACGTCGGGGCTGAGGTAGTTCCGGATCTCGCTGAGGATGAAGTTGATGTCCTCCTCCAACGGGATAGGGTGAGCCGTGACACTGGTGGGCGAGTCGGTCGTCCCGGCAACAGTCATCTTCTCCCAGGGCAGGAAGAAGATTACGCGGCCGTCGCTGGTGGCCGGGTCAAGCAGACCCATGTTGTCTGGGCTGAAAGGGGGGGGGGGGGTATTTGGGTTATTGTGATGATGTTGTTGTCTTGCTCACATGGTTCATGGAGATGAAAAACTGGTTTGGTGGGCATTTTGAATCAATAAATGCATATACATAACTAATAATTAATTAGTAATGGGTAATTAGCAGTAAATAAAAGCATTGATTTATATATACAATAGGGATGCATTGATTGCATTTTTTCCTGTCCGATTCCGATTACCGGTTTTTGTCAAGCCTGACCGGCCGGTTTTCACCGATTCCGATTTTATTGTACAGCTCGGTCATTTAGATGCAGATTTTAAATGTACTCACGTTTTAAACCAACGCTTGACGTCATAGGTATTTGTTGATGGTCCCTTAACCGCCAAAGGTATTTTGTCATGTGTTTACATTTTTATAAGGCAGCGTCCGTTTAACAGGATGGTGTAGGGAGCAGCCAGGAGACACGTTAAGATATAGTTTAGCTTAACTGCCCAAATCTTTTAATCTTCGAGCCATGTGTAATAGAACTGTCGCCACCAGTAGGATAATCTACACCCTGCATCGCCACCTGCGAGTCACTCAAACAGAGACAACATGACTGTCGCGGTACGGTAAAGACTGGCTGTGAAGTATGCTAACTGATTGTTCCGATTGGTGTCCGGTCAATCGGTACATCTCTAATATACAATATTAAATAATAGAGTACTTCTAGTATATTTGAGGTTCCACGATCTGCCATTGCTGTGACGGACTTGACATGACTCTCTTCTACATGGCTCTGGTCTGTCTGCCTGACTGCCTCATCGCTGTTTCACAGTAATGTATACATGTACAGTACTGTGTATTTACTACCATTACTGTCTGTCTGTCTGTCTGTCTGTCTGTCTGTCTGTCTGAGGAATAAAGACATGAGGAGGTGAGGCAGCAGAGGATCGAGGAGAGGAGAGGAGGATGAAGGAGCAGAGAGCAGCAGGAGAATTAAGCGTCTGGCATTTGTGATGCTGTTGAAAGGGCCGGCGCTCCCCCCCCGCCCCTTCCCGGGGCTCAAACGCAATAATCTCATCTGAACTTTAAATCCCTGACTTCAACAACACCCCCCCACCCCACCATACCTGAACAAGAGTCAAGACTAAATCGCACTACATCTACAAGCAAAGGAGAGGCAAATGTGTAAACACAGGAGAGGGTGGAGGGGAAGGGCTGATAAATAACAGGATGACACTGATGAATTCAATCAGGTCTTTTTACTGCACAAGAGGTGAGCCTGGTGATAAATCGTGATTAGATTTACGGCCGGTGAAACTGCTTAATAACAGTATCAAATGACACAATCATCATCGAAGTCGAAGAGAAGCCGGTTGATAGCACTCTTGAATACAAGCTGTAAACATCTGAATAAATACATGCAGATCATATATTAACTTAGCCTGACCTGCTTTTATACTTTGTTAAATACGTCCTGATACATTTCATAACGTCTGACGATAAATGTAATATGTAGGATACAGTATCGTTTACCAAATGGACACACATTTGACACACAAATATTCAGATAATATTTAGAAATCTACATTTTCGGCTTTACGTTAATAAATCGGCATAAAATCGCTACATTCTTTATGATTCCTTCTAATCAGTGTGTTTTTCTTGGTACCATTTCAGCACACCTCTGTCTTCAACGGTACATAAAAGGACAGAATTATTTAGGTAAACAGTGTTGTATATACATGATGTTCATTGTGTGAATTTAAACACACCGTACATGACAATGGTTTTGCTGGATTAGGAATGGAAGCTATTGACATTGACCGGTGCAGGCTAATGTTAGAGTGCTGCTGTACCTGTAGTATCCGGGGATGACTATATGGATTCCGGCACTGGGTTGGCAGATATTTTCAGTGTCTTGGCTGTCCATCTTCCTCAGTGAATCTGTGAAAGGGCCTGTGGCGTTGATCACACATTTGGCCCTCACGTCGAATTCCTGTCCTGAAGAGGGTGAATAAATGTGGTGTAATATTGCACTGCATTGTATAATTATTGGTGTCCTTTATACTTCTAAAATAGACCTTCATGTCAGCTGTTTGGACTAAATTTGAATTCTTCCTTTACGTGTTTTTTCACAATAATGTGTGTGCGAGTGCGTGTGTGTGTGTGCGTGCACAACTTATGTGACCTTACCTGTTAGGACATCCCGGCAGTGAGCGCCACACACCTTCTCGCTGCCAGTCTGGGGGTCTTTCTTCTTCAGCAGAGTAACCACCTCCGTGTAGTTGGCGATGGCGGCCCCGTAGCGGGCAGCTGTGATGGCGATGGCGATGTTTGTGCGGGCGTCGTTGTGCTGTCCTAAAGACAGGAGAGCAGATGGGGGTGGACGCACAGTAGGAGATCCATCACATTAGCTGGGCATTTCTGACATTCACTGTGTGTGTTTTAGCCAGCACAGCGAGCATGCCATGTTTGCTTTCTTTTGAATCTTTAGCTTTCACCTAAACTCAAAGCACTTTGAAGTTGTTGTTTTTTTAGGGCCTATAGAAAGATGTATAATTATTAATACCACCCTCGTATGCAAATTGTAAACATTTTTGGACAATATTTAGCTACTGGTTAGGTGTTATTGTAGTTTAATCATTATAGTGGATTATAATTCAAGTCAAAGTAACTGCCGTTTTATTCAAGAAATGAGTGCTAAATTCATATGGCAAAGAAAACCCTACACAATGAAAACAAATTACTGTAGATTTCGCAGTAGGAAGAAATATAAAATACTAAATAAAAGCCGTCTGAGCAAAAGATTGCAACGCTCTCTCAAAAATCTCTCAATTATGATTGTGAGATAAGCAAATATCAGTGTTGGATGTGAAAACAGTAGAATTTGACAGATAGCTGCTAGATACCCTTTAAATGTGTCCTAACCTTTAAATCCTTTTATATCAGAGATGAGCAAGTTTCCTAATAAAATGCAGGGAAGGTTACGATATTATCAAGCCTGCGTTCCTGTCCGTTTTCATATCAGGAATAGACCAGCCATACAAACAAACACCAGCGCCTTCGAATCACCTTGTCAAATTCACCAGAATCGCTCTATGTAGGCTGTTTACTGCCCCTATTCGTAGCAAGACATACACTATTGCCGTGTATCCCTCTACTCTAGAACATGGCATCCAACAACAGCAACACATAAACAACCACCATTGTGCTTTTAAGCAAGAGGCTAGTGCCACCACAGGCAAGAACGAGGTGCGGCATCACGTTACAGACATGCATGGTAAAGACAGAGCGCTGCACCAGGAGCATCCAGCCGTCCCCGACCAGCTGCGAGGCTTCTTTCCAATAGGCACCACCGGTGGAGAAGGTCAGACTCCGAAATGTCACGGGCGTGATTGTTCCAGACGGTATAATTGGAGAAAGCAGCTCATCCGCCCCCCACCCCCCACACACCAACACCTCCACAACCCCGTTTCAACCAGCGCACCCCCTACTTCCCCGACACCCCCACCCACCCCCTTCCATGAGGGGGAGCCAAGCGGTGGGGGGAAGGTAGGTGAGTACCAATGCTAACCTGCTGCTTTGAACTGAGAACGGTTTCTCTACAATGCTGGCTAACGGTGAAACGAAAATAAATGTTTTGATCTAATTAATTACTGCCATTACTGCTGAATATCCTCCTCTAACATAGAAAGGTATTATTCTTTTGTCTACAAATTATGACCTCAAATCATTATTTATGTCAGTGCATTTTATTGGGCGGAGGGGGACCCATGGAGACACAATGTATTGCCTCAGAGCATTTTCTTTTAAATGTTTTTGGCTCATTCCTGCAACACAAACATTGAAGCATGAACGTGATTCCATCACAATGATGTTCACAATAAATGGTGGCCATTTGAGTTAGTATATAGCAATTTTGTTGAGTTGTAATGTCAATAATTAATTAATAAAAATTAATAATTAATATTGAAATAGTGTGAGTTCTTTGTTATCAAAGAACAGAATTAGGACGTTCCATCTTTACGGCTGTATAAAATCAGCAATAACGTTATTGAATAATCAATTGTGAAATAATTTATTTGCAGGTGTAATTAAAATGTATTATTTATTTATTCATGTGGAGTAGGTATGCTTTGGCAATATTAGTTCATTTGTGTTTAAAGAGCTGCTGCCATGATCTCAGCCCGAGGAAGAGAATAGACAATGAATATCATAACTGTCATTACTGACCGTCGTAGTAGACAATAGCTCCCACCAGCTTGTCCTTCTTCAGCATAGGGAAAAGCTCCAAGGCTCGGGACTTGCTGAGGACATAGCTGCTTTTCAGGCAGTGGGAGCCAGCGACCAAGTCATACATCTTAATACCAGCCCAGTAGTACGGTAACTGCCACCATCTTGGAGACAAGTACAAATTAACTGTTATCCACTTGTAGGACTGTTGGGTCATTAGAAGCTAGGCAGCTTTTGGTATAGGAAAGACCTTTGAAATAATGATTTACATTCCATAAGAAGATTAGAACCTTTACTTACAAACATTTGTCGGTTTCTTGTCTTATAAATTCCCCTATTTAGAAGACAAGAAATCGACAAATGTCCAAAAATTGCTCGCCTCTGGGAAATATTACCAAAATATAATATTAAAATATTCACGACACAGAAGTTGAATTTACTGAACATGTGAACATTATTTGTATATTACAATGTCCTTATAGCTTGTCCAATATACAGTATGTATGTATTTTCATGCTAGTAAGTGTTATGAACAGTTTTGCTGTATATAATAACATCACTGACACCAATCTCAACAGCTGCTTTAAACCATATTGACCAGCTCAAACTCCTCTGACTGAATATAATGTGAGACTTACTTGTAAACAGGGAGCATTATGGGTAGGGGACCGGAAAGATGAGGGGCAATATCAAGCAGGTTGGCTCGCTCATGGAGGGCTTCTTTTACCATCATGTACTGTAGATTACAGACATTCATTGACTTTAATTTTGAATTGTATGTAAAACCTTCTATTATTTTTTATTCATATTTGACAAAAACAATGCAATTATTGTACATTTATGCCATTTAGTCCAAGAGTCAGTATAGCAGTTCATCAAGAGCACTGAAACATTTCTAACTACCTGTATATTTATTATTATTAATAAACATTAACACATGAAGGTATCTTAAATATTAAGTAGCAATTCCCTAAATAACCATTTAAAAAAGTCCAACCTTCCCCTTAGTTCCTACACACCACAAGCTAATATGTACCACGCTGCACAGAAGGGGACACTTATTAGCTTGCTGTACCTGTTCATAATCTAAATTCATGATGGCTTTCTGCAGATAGCGGACTCCCCCGTGGATTAGCTTGGTGCTTCTGCTGCTGGTACCTGATGAGAAGTCGCTCCTCTCTACCAGGGCAGTCTTCAGATCTGGAGCAGAATTGATCAATTAGTGTTGTTGACCCAGAAATATGTGCACGGTAGCCATAGACAGAATAGCAATTGAGCGATTTGTTTAACCGATAAACTTACTTTAAATGAAAGGGACACTACTCGATCATGTAATAATTTCCTTAGAACCATCATGTCATTGTGGCAGCTATAGGAACACCCATAGCTATGGGTTAAATGTGTATAATCACGTCATGCAGACAGACACAACTTTTACAGTAACAAGGCATCCTAACGCAGACAGACAACTTTTACAGTAATAATGCATCCTAATGCAGACAGACAACGTTTACAGTAACAATGCACCCTAATGCAGACAGACAACTTTTACAATAACAATGCATCTTAATGCAGACAGACACAACGTTTACAGTAACAATGCATCCTAACGCAGACAGACACAACTTTTACAGTAACAATGCACCCTAATGAAGACAGACGTTTACAGTAACAATGCATGCTAACGCAGACAGACTTTTACAGTAAAAATGCATCCTAACGCAGACAGACTTTTACAGTAACAAGGCATCCTAACGCAGAGACAACTTTTACAGTAACAAGGCATCCTAATGCAGACAGACAACTTTTACAGTAACAATGCATCCTAATGCAGACAGACTTTTACAGTAACAAGGCATCTTAACGCAGACAGACAACGTTTACAGTAACAATGCATCCTAACGCAGACAGACAACGTTGACAGTAACAATGCATCCTAACGCAGACAGACTTTTACAGTAACAAGGCATCTCAACGCAGACAG
>JAODUH010005526.1:0-10081 GCA_027564835.1 Typhlichthys subterraneus | reverse complement strand
ACTGTGTTACCAATGTGGGTGACACAGATTCTGAGGGAGCACCCTATGGCATCGACTGGATTTCTATATTATCAATAGTGTAGTTATCCGATTAATCGAAGAAATAATCGATTGGTACAGCACTAGTTCTAACCCACAGTCTGTTTGTTTGACAGATGTACAAGGGGTTTGAAAAGGTGCAGCACATCCAGCACATCCATACAGTTGCTTCAGAGAGTTTGTGTGGCGTCAAGTTGGACATCAACAAATACCAGTACATGATCACAGGTAGGCCAGCAGCCATTTGAACACACACCTCAGTCCAGTTATGAAAAACTGGGACATTTAGAGGTAATTGAGTCTGTTTAGTGTTTGCTGTGTATAGTATTGCTGTGTTCCCATTGGTCATCATTAATCCTTCCAATTTTATACATTTTCACCATTGCCATTTTTTAGGGCCATAAATGGCCCATAACACTTTCTCACTCCCTTGTAATTAGCATTTATCAGGCAAGCCTGTTTTCCAACTGAAGCTTTTACGAGTTGCTATTTGCAACAGGGGGACAGTTGACCTTAGACCCCAGAGCACTCACTCAGCCTCTTGATATATGTTACTGTCGCTAAGTTGCAGCCTCTAAATACTGTAAATGTGCCTCACAGTGAATGAACAGGAGGAAGTTGCCAGGCAACAACGACAGTTAACTAATGAGACCTCAGTTAGCTAGCACTGGTCTTAGGGAATCTATAATAGGTTCTTCCTGGTCCTAGAGCCTCGCTATCCATACTAAATGATAGAAATGCAGCCATGCCTACTAGATGAACTGTGTAGCCTGCCTTTAATCAACCCATTGATTGGCATTTTATTTTATTTCCAAGGTTTGTTTAGTAGCCTACTTAGCCAAACAATGAATCTGGTTTAACCAATCACAACAAATTATTAATGTAGCATGACAATAGCGGAAACGAGGTGCAGAATTGTAGAACAGTTTTCCGTTTGCTTTGAGTTTGCAGCGAACATAAGCAAATGGTTTGAGAAGGTAATTCTCGGCAAACACACATTTACACTGGAGGAAGGGTGACAGTTTAAATTTAATATTTCAAGTTTCAAGTTCCTACCGCTCTACATAAGGAAACATGGAAATGTATCACTGCAAATCTGATGTGATTATAGTAAGTTGTCATTTTAACATTTTCTTAATGTCAACAATTTTGGGTTAGCTTTACAGGTCACGCTACTTTACCCACATACTTAACGATATCCCAAACATATGAACTGTGTCACTTTAATAAAAATAAACATGAAGTTTCTGCTCCTCATCAGAACATTATTCTCAACCAGTCTATACCGCGACAGTGTCATGCAGGCTGTTAGACAAGTGTGTTGTGATGCTTGCTAAAATGGCGCAATATTTTGTAGCAACAGTAGTAGGTTACTATATATTAAAAGGTTCTGTGTTTCAGTTTAACTACTTCTCACAGCTATCATGACAGGCCTACAAACAATTATGTTCTTGACCACATACTAGTGTTGGCCACCAGTGGCACAGTGGTAAACTGCAAACAGCCTGGGTCTATAAATAGGCTTCTGCCAACCTTTTGAAAATTCTGCAACAGGGGTGTTGGTTCAATGTGGTCTTACGGTATGCAATTGTTTTACCAAACAATTTGGATGGCCCGAGAGGTCTTTCACTATCACATCTGCATATTCATATCGATATTTCATATGTACAAATGAACAAGCAACTTTGGAATAATGACAAATGTGTATAATATACATTATTATGTTATAACCAAGTTGATTCTAAAATTACATTTACAGTATTAAACAAAAATAATAGCAGGAGTGCTTCAGGTATCTCACGTATAATTGTATCCACCGGTGCTCTTGTTCAGAGGAATAAATATCTAAAACGGGAAGAAGGTGCAGAAAGCCACTATGAATAGTGACTAAGTAGTAATGAAACTTCAAAAAACGAGGCACTCAAGCGGAGTAAAAGAAAAAAGCCTTTAATGTATGGGCTAGGACACCTACGTGTTTCGGCTATTGCCTTCGTCAGAGTGCCTTGAGTGCCACTATTCATAGTGGCTTTCTGTGTCTTCTTCCCATTTTATACATTTACAGTTTGTTTAAATGATTTGACACTGTGTGGAAAAAATTATTGCTGGCTTCCATAGCATGAGTTACAACTTACCTCCTAACATGAGTAACCCACATGATTAATGCTGAGTTGGGCTGTCTGTATTCTCAGGCCGTGTGGTTAAAGACAAAGTCTACACTGGCCTGTGCAACTTCATAAAGCGGTGGGATGACCTGTCTTTAGCCCAGAAGAAAGGCTTCAACCACCGTTACCAACTGGGCTGCAACTGCAAAGTGAGTCGCCACGACACAACCTTTTTTGTCTACATAACTGTTTACTTAATGTAAGATATATTATTGTAGGGGCTTCGAAATGTATCTGAATCGTATCTGAATCAAAGTGATATTTGTACTAAACATCACACACTAACTACACTAGAGGCAACATATGAAAATTGTTATAGCAATGGAATGCAGGAATTAACTATTAGTTATTTTTCTCTGTAATATTAAAGCTGTTTACCCCAGGGCAGAAGTATGAATACTGTAAAATCTTATAATAATTTTATAATATATTATGTTCTTAGATTATATTATGGTTAGACACACTGGGTGGTTACAGTATGGTAACTGTTCTGTGTACTGTGAAATAACCCTTGTAACAGTAAGATGTCCTTTGGCTGAGGGTTACATCTTTGTCTGTCTGTCTTTAGATCAAACCCTGCTACTCGCTGCCTTGCTTCGTGACCTCCAAGAATGAGTGCTTGTGGACGGACATGCTGTCTGACTTTGGCTACTCTGGCTACCAGTCCCGGCAGTACTCTTGCATTCAGCAGAAAGAGGGCTACTGCAGTTGGTACAGGGGCATGACCTTCCATGACAAAACCATCATAAATGCAACTGACCCCTGAACCCCTCACTACCAACTAGTGGTCATCCTACCACGCCCCTCCCTGTCCAGCCATCCAGAAGTCCTAAAACCTGATGACCCGGGTGTCCACTTCGTTGAGCAAAAAAGAACATAAATATGTAAAGGTGCCTGTCTATAGCACTTCTGATATAAGTCAGTATGTTTTTATTTTTTGTACTGATAGTCAACAGCTTTGTCTCTCCTCTTTGCATTTCTTCAAGCCTACGCAGCAAATCTGACACAAACCATGCACCAAAATGTCATTAAATGTTGTCGAAAAGGCAATCAAGTTAGCTGTCAATGTAAGGAACACATTTAAGGCATTGGTAAAAGTGATGCACTCTAGAAGATGGCAATAAAACACAGCCAATACTTATTTTGTAAATGTGATCTGCAGAGATATTGTACTGTGATCATTATGTAAAATGTGCAGTTTGATTTGATATAATTATCGTACTCCATCTTGAAGTTATGCATTGACTTATAATGGTATTGTTTCATAGTAAATTCTATATATATTTATGTTCAGTTCATACCGTAAAATGTTAATTTATGGCCAATGGATGACGTTTTCCTTTAGTGTTTGCACTGTAACCCATTTTGGATGTTAAAAACAAGTTTAAATACACAGAATGCTCTACAAAATACGGATTATAATTTATTTTTTACCTTTTTGCTCAGAATAGGCCACAGGCCAAGGCCACAAACTACATAAGAGCAGGAGGGATGTTATAGTTGAATCAAAAAAATATCTGTTGCAGTGCCAACACAGGGAATGCCTATTCTGCTGTGAGTATTTTTCTTCTGTAATGATATAAGCTACAAAGATTAACTATCAATTTATCTCAAACCTCTTTACTACATGTATTTATGTCAATAGACAATCAGCATATGACTACAAAATAATAAAATAGGCCATTACAGTAAGAATGAGTAGGTTACAGTGCTTCTGAAACAAATTTAAGACAACAGCACTTTCTTGTTTAATCATAGCTTCTATTTTAGTAATTATAATAGGGGTAACTTTGCAATCATTCTATCATATATTGCAATATTACATTTGAAAGGAACACCCTCAATGCAGTATCTTCAAGCCATTCCTATAAAAGGCACACGTCCTTTACACAATTATGACAAATGAACGAGGCATGGAAGTTGTCATCTAACAGTATTCAAGTAACTAGTTTCACAAACTCTATTGAAACCAGGTGATGTATCCTAATATAGAGCTACAATGTGCAACATTATGTACCCTTCAAATTAATCACAAAGACACAATAGAAGGGGCTGTCCCTTCTAAATGTAAATCATTGTAGATGAGGTGGCTGGGCAGATTTACAGCAGTTGCATACTGTAGCTTTAATGAATGCTTACCATGTGCCAAATCCACCAAGTGGCATGGATGTCTCCAGCTGTGGCATTCTATTTCACACTTTTGCTATTGTTTGTGTATATATTCTGTCTTGTAAACACAGAAAACACTCATTGAAGTATGATGTCAGTGGCCGTGTACAGTATGTGTACTGTATCCACGGAGTCCTATATGGGAGTGAGATAGAATGTTTCATTCATACGTTACTGAAATGTTTGACTTAATTTCTGTGTTTTATATTTTTATAATAAAGTTTTAATGAAAAAGGCCCACTGTGTCCATGAGTTTTTTTTGTGTGTGGTTGTCTTATCCTTTTTACGAGACACTTACCATCTGTGTGTGGCTGGGATAGAATGTTTGTTCATTCAGGGGAAACTTCTCTGGGCCCATGGAGTGGTACATCTTAATCATGTGAGAAAACTATAAACACAGAAAATAAACCATGAGACGGCATTAGGCTGCTTCTGTCTTGAGTCAGAGAGAGCAGTTAGCCTACAGTGTTTTGTCTGCCTTCTTAGAAGGTACTAGAAATGGAACCTGCCATAGCAGCACCTTGGTGATGTTAAACCCAGATGTGAATGAGTATTAATTGTTGCTCTGTTTAATGGCCCAAATAAAAGAATGTCAAATATGGTAGAGAAGTGAGTTACAGACTTACCACCCAAGGTTTGCTACAAAAGTTGTAGATTGAAAGGAGAGAGTTTATGCTAGAAACGCCTCCAAACTGCAGGCCAATCACAAGGCTCCTGAAGTCCTCCCCCGTAGCCATGCTGTAAGCATGCTGCCGAATCAGGACAAAGTCTGGCTTGAAAGACCTGCAAAAATATGGATGCAGCAATGAATAATCTCAGATAAGGAATAACGGAACATTTTGTTGTTGCTGGCTTTTCATGGTAGACCAGCATTATGACATTATACTTCAAATGTGAACTTTGGCAGAATAATCAAATTTTGATCATTTGTGCCATTTGCTACTGCTATGATTTTTTTGTTCCATGTGTTTACTGTAGTAAATAATTGTTCTCAGGGTATTTAATCATATTAGACAATATTACATCCACATAGAGTTGGCTGCTGCATGCTGTAGTACAATGTTTAAAATGTAATACAGGCAATTTTTTGGTTGCAATGATACTTCCAAAAAAATATATCAATATTGAATTGTTTACATATAGAGTATGACAATAACTAGTAGACTGCAGACGTTAGAAACAAAACCAAATAATTTCATATATAGTAAGGTATAGTTTGATGAAACAAAAATACTTGAAGTACTGGCACATGCGTCACAGTATAAATGGATTTGAATAAGAAGGATAAATACGAGATTTATACACCAACTTTGTTTAACCATGTTTGAGATACATTTACACTAATTTGATAATTTACCTTGACATATTTTTTTTTAAATGCAGTTGTAATCATTTATCAAATATTGTTGCATTATCAACATTGTGAAAACATCTGTAAATTGTTTAGTTGTCATGATACCCTTATATGTGTTACAAGTTACAGATTGCTCTCATGTATAGTGCCCGCATAATGGTTGGCATGGATTTGCCTCCTACATTACTGTATGTTAGCTGTTGATAGTTCATATTGGTGTGGTTGAAACATTGCTCATATACACAGAGACAGACAATGGTGGACAGGTGCACACAGGCTAATAAAGCTAGCAGAAACTACACAACAGACTCTTGGGTATTGCAGAGCTGCTTATGAAGACAACACAGACTCACTATCTTTGAGAACTGAGCTGGCCACGGCGACAGCTTGACTACAGCTGCAGATTTCTGAGGCTGCTGTGTGCTGTGCAACCATAGTGGCAGCAAGCCAAGGCATCTTCTATTTATAACAAGTTGTTTATTGAGGATTCAAAACCAGGCTCAAGTGCTTCCTGATAACATGGTTTTAAAAAAGATATACATTTGTTTTACTTGCAAACACAATTAAAAAGACACTATTAAGCAATTTGGTTCAGATATTTAACAATTTGAATCTCTTGCGATTATATTCATATTGTGTTAGTAAATTATGGCCATCCAGAAAATAAACTGGAACATTTTACAGCAATCCAAATAAACTCCCCATGGTGCTCTTACCCTCACACCATCTGTTACAACACATTTGTAATGGAGATAAATAAACACTGGTGCAACATTCCACATGGTGGACAAGAGAAAAATGTATTCTGAGACTGACTTTACAAGGGCCAAGTTCAATAAAGCCAATTAAAACCACAAAAATAAATGTGCACTTTTTAATCTCCTCATTATGCAGATCAAGCATATAGCATACCGTAGTAATCCCACACATTAAAATGGTTTGGTCTCTTTATACAGTATTCTATATCTTGAGCGTTCCTCTCAGTCAGTCATGTATTACCTTAAAGCAGCACATTTATGGCTTATGTTCAAAATCACTCCTGCCCAACACTGCAGTTCTCCGCAATATGCAAATATGGCCTTTCAATGGTTCATCAGTGGTGCAATAAACACTGATAGCAGTGACTGATGTTACAAAACTTGGAACATCAATCTTCCCGTTGGTGCATATATGTGGAAAGGTTCTAGCCTACATCAGCAAAGTCTAAATGTATTGCAGTCTATCAGAAATCTGTCAAAAATATGACCCATTATAAAGTTATTTTATTTTATTTTTTTCATTTGACCTTTATTTTACAAGGAAAGTTGACTGAGCACATCATTTGCAGCAATGGCCTGAAGAGTAGGTACGTGGCAAGGCAAGAGGGAAATTGAACCAACTGAAAACTGGGGATGATTAGGTAGCCATGATGTATGAGAGGCCAGGTTGGATATTTGGCCAGGACACCGGGTGTCATGGGATCTTTAGTGACTACTTTTGTTTAACATTTCTTCCGAAAGATGGCACCCTACACAGGGCAGAGTCCCCTTTGTTGTACTGCTCTGGTACAGTATATTTTTTGTTGATATTGTTGTTCTTTTGTGTTGTTAATAAAAACCAGTGTATTGTATTCGTTGAGCAAGTGTGCTCTTTCATCAGCGTGACACACACAAAGTAACCGACAGTAGAGTGGGTAGAGCGGGGTGACAGGTGACTGAAAGGTTGCTGATTCAAACACCGCTAACTCCTCATCCAGTGCCAAGGTGTCCATGAGCAAGACACCTTCCCCTACTTCTCCCGGTGGTCAGGTGGTCTCCTTTCATGGCTGACATCACCATCAGTGTATAAATGTGTGTGTGAATGGGTGGAAGGTTAGAAAAGCGCTTGTAAGACCAGATGTAGACCAGGTACCTGGTCTATGTTGCAATAACCAAGAATCCTGTGTGCTACATGAAGGGGTGAGAACCAGAGGGTCATGTAAGGGACATTTCTCCAACTTTACAGGAGGGCCAAAACAAAATGTTTTAATACACGTGCACCTTTTTGGCACCAACGTTTCCATTTCATATAAATGCATGGGCCCATCTGATGACAATATGAACAAAGCATTACAAATTGTTTAAAATAAATAACAATCCACTGTGATAAATATAACATAAAACATTCTTACCACATGCTTTCCAAATATAAATTTCTCAATGCCAAAATGGCGTAAGTGCTGGCTTAGTATGTTCAGTATTTAAGTCTTTTGGTTTTTAATGAATAACTCCAAATGTATTAAGAATTCACTTGTGCCCTTTTGGCCGAACAATAGCTCTTCAAGAGCTTTAATTTGACATATACATCTCCGTCTCACCCCTCGACATATATTACTTTGAAGATCACTTGCGTTTGGAGGATAAATCTAAACAAACTAAAAAAAGTATCTCCTAAGGGCATCTGGCAGGAGATCAATAGCCATAGATAACCCAAGAGGTGGGGGTCATTCACACTGACTGTTAGGGAGGACATAGATTAACCCTGGCCATAAAGTGAGTGTCTTTCACTCTTAAGAAGGTTGGGGATGTGGCAATTACTCTGACTGAATTGATTAATGTGAAATCATTAGCCAAATACGCCATGTTGGGACTTTAATGTTACAGAAACTTCTGTTTAGATAATTTTCTTTAGGTCAGTAATACATACTGAAATATGAATATATTCCCCTATGTTTGGGTAACAGCTAATACAGACATGATTCACGACATCACCGATATTGGGGTCATTAAACGTATTCACACACACAAACACATTTGCACACGTGCATGCCTAGGCACGCCTACACACACATAGGCCTACGCCCAAACAAATAGGCTCACAGTTCAGGCGGAGTGCTACTAAACCAGTAAGATATTTTCAAGATCAAAACTAGTTATTCCATCATGTCCAAACTTCTTTGATTTAGTGATTGAGGAGTGAAGAGAACACAATCCTCAAGTATATTTTGTGCTTTAAAAAAACAAAAAAACAAAGTATATTTTGTGCCATATTTTTTTCACGTGAAGTTGTTTGACCGTTTATGTTTGTTTTTTTTATATGTAATCTACATAATCCAATTTGAGTGTTATTAATCAATTCTATATTTTTATAATAAGCAGTGGTTGATTGGTTATGTACACCAGAAACAAGGGTCCCTAATTTTGTAAAGAATTCATACTCCAGATTATTGATTTATTTGATCAGATAATTTTATATATTAATATAATATATAGTATATATAATATTCTAAATCATTTATTAGTAATAATATAGAAAAGCAGCCCATCTTCTCAAGTGGTGCCCTGGTTAAGTGTAGTCAACACGCTATAAAAATGCAATCAATTTATCATCCATAATCTTACTGATGTTGCCATTCATATTTTTATCTAATGAAGAGGGTATTTTTTGGAAGGTTAAAGCCTTGTCCAATGAGCTACATTCATTTTTGTTGTGTTTCAGCAAGAGTACAGAATGTGTTTCAGCAAGAGTAATTAAAATGCACCACAATCCCCATGCACTTTTGTTTACCAGGGTTTATCTACTAAAATCTTTGAACATCCCAATAAGCTCCCTGGAGATGTTTGAATCACAGCTACTTTTGTCCTCATAATGAACCCGTGCCAAACTCAGAAGGCTGGCTGGCGCATTATTGTCAGCCTGTCTCCCACTGATAAGGACAATCAGGGCAGACCTGACTGGGAATACACAAATGTCAAACAGACTATCACTGGTTCTGCTCAGCATTCGACAGACAATGTAACATTGTATCTGGTTGGTTTAAGAATAGGGTAGTGAGTTTACTGTAGTTCATAGTAGTATTGGTGTGCACTAGTAGGCCCACTGGAATCAATGGGCCTACAGTCATGGTCGTAGCTCCAGGACCAGCTGCCAGAGAAATCCTGGCAGCTGGTCCTGACCCTGGGCGGTGTCCTGGTTGTGTCTGCCAGGGAGGACTGCTGTCTGGGCCAGCTCCAGACTAACTCGCATCCATACCAATGCTCAGAGGAACACATGGACATAAATAAAGCATAACAACAACAATGCAATAAATCTCCCCAGATATACAGGATTACAGCCAAAAATGAAGTAAATATCAAATTAAAACCCAAACAAGAGAAATATATCTACCCAATGCGTTCCCAGGCCAGTGTGGAGATGCAATCTCGCCACCTAGTCCTGGGTCTTCCCCGAGGCCTCCTCCCAGCTGGACATGCCTAGAACACCTCCCAAGGGAGGTGCCCAGGGGGCATCCTTACCAGATGCCCGTACCACCTCAACTGGCTCCTTTCTTTGTTGATAAGATCAGAGATATCAGGGCCAGTATCTCACCACCACCTGCATATAATGCTGTTTTGACCCC
>JAODUH010005525.1:6487-29629 GCA_027564835.1 Typhlichthys subterraneus | reverse complement strand
TGATTGTAACCAGGCAGCAGACAGGACAGTATGATGGTAACCAGGCAGCACACAGGACAGTATGACGTAACCAGGCAACACACAGGACAGTATGATGGTAACCAAGCAGCAGATATGACACATTTAGACAAAGACACCAACAGCTCAAGCACATATACCCCAACACACACTTATTGTAGATAATAATAATAATGATGACAACAACTATGAGCACCGGTACATTTCAACAGTACATAACGCCACATCCGAACGCCACGGGTTCTGGACAAGGGCACGGTAAGCAGAAGGACATCGGAGAGGAACAGCAGGCATCAGCAGGGTTATAACACACACACACACACACGCCTCACATCATCTATCTGAAGGATAATTGGTCTCCTCTTTCCACATACTCTCCTTTAGGAGTGTGTGTGTGGTTGTGTCTGCGCGTGTGTGTGTGTGTGTGTGTCTGCGGTTATGTGTGTGTGCACGCGCGTGTGGTGTATGTCTAGATGTGTGTGTGGTTGTGTGTTTCTGTGTGTGTGTGTAGCGTGGAGTGGAGGGGTTCAGTGGGGGTGGGGGATAAATCGTGTGTCCGCCTGCCTGCTAGCCACCAGTCCATTCATCTGACTCCATTAAAATGACACCCTCCTGCCTTGCCTGGCTGTGGGGCTCCACCACATCCATGGCGGCCATGTTTGTTTCGCTAATGACCGAGCAGCCCGCTCATACATCACCACGATGAGGCTGTAAACACCGTACAGTGAGCCGCCATGACGCATCCCATCTCTGCGCACGTCATGCGACGGCAAGGTCAAAATGATAACACGCGCTACACAGAGATCATTATACAAAGAATAGTCAGCTATCGCAAGCTAATCGTAAGCCAATACACTTTTTGTCAAATTCACTAAATATCTCCTTCCATTTTGCTAGCTTTGTGCGTGCTGAAAAAAGTGTCCGATATGTCTAAACAGCGGTGGCTCCGTAAATTGTAACATAAGCGTGAAAACCGCTCACAACAACAAAGCCGTAGTTGTACGCTTTGCAGGCAGGATATCGTTTTCATTTGAGCTTGTAGTTATCAAACATTCTCGAGAATAAGTAACCCTGCTTTTAATACTTTAGAGAACAGGCCATGCACTCACAATCAAAATAAATTTAATCTGTTTATCTGGGTAAAACCTCATCAAATATAAAAATGTCTGGCCACTTTTATCAGATTATGCACTCCTCTGTCTGGCTTTTCTTCATCAACTTCTAATCTACAATAAACAGAGTTACTCGAGGTGCAATTAGCAGGGACTCAATTACAGAATCCCCATCCTCCCATTTTCATGTAATGTTTAGAAATGGCTTAATGAAGTCGCCAATGTCAACATTGATAATTATTAATGGTATCGCTTGTATTGTTAAACAGTGCTGTAATTGCTCTTCATCACATTGTAGTATGTTTATTATACATTTATTTGTTGGCGAACTATTGCACGTTATGCATTGTTTGTTGCTCTATTTTTATTTATATAGCCCTTAATTACATTACAGTCAGTAAGATATTTCGCATGGAAACAAGCGTTCACCTGTTCCTCCCACCATCAGGCAAAGGGAACACAATGTTTTTGTTAGGGGTTAAACCACAAAGGTAATTCCAGATAGAAACAGACGATTGTCTCTTTACCAGCAGCAGTTACCAGTGCTGTTTCACATACTAAGATGCTAAAGTGCACGTATATAAACACTGAGGATGGTTCAGTGATCAAACACATGTAGACTTTAATTACAGAAACAGAAATCTATCTTTTCATGAAGATTAATTAAATCAGGTGAGATGGACATGAAGAAGAACATTAAAAGACCCTGAAAAGTTAGATAAGATTTATGAAAGAGACTCTTAACAAGGTTAAAAATACATTTGAAGTAACTTATGTTTACAAAGAATGCCTCCTGCTACGTCGGATCACACGTCTAAATGCATTGTGAAGCAAAGCATAGTGCTACGGCTTTTGATACGAGCGGTTTTCTGCATTTTGCTTATGTTCCAATTTATAGAGCCAGGGCTGTGTAGAAGTATCAGATTATTTCTTCAACCTGCACAGAGAAGGGTAAGCTAGCGAAATGCAAGGAGATATTTGTTGAATTTGACAAAAAGTGTATTAGCTTAGATTTAGCTGACTTTACCTTTATGGATGTAATTTATTGCCATGTGGAAAATCCTTTAAATGTGCGATAAGCAATTGTAAGCAATTGTAAGCCTATACACTTTGTCAAATTCAGCGAATCTACTCAAGGTCTTCTAGCTACCTTTTCTGTGTGCGTGCTGAAAAATGAATCTGGTGTTTCTACACAGCCCAGGCACTGTAAATGGTACTACAAAGACAGTATAACACCACAGCATCCTAACCTTGGCAATGTGTTTCCAATGTTGGGGGCGGAGCTTATACATGACTGTGTCAGCCCTTGGCAAAAGTCTCCTGCGGACCAGCTAACTACGGACATCGTAAATCAGGGCTATTCAACTCCGGTCCTGGGGGGCCGCACCCTGCGTGTTTTAGATCTCTCCCTGCTCCAACACACCTGATTCATTATCAGGCTTCTAACGACCTTGAATCAGGCGTGTTGGAGCAGGGAGAGATCTAAAACACGCAGGGTGCGGCCCTCCAGGACCGGAGTTGAATATCCCTGTCATACACAATATGTTTCATCAGCACTGACTTGATTTCAACGCCGTCAAAGCCGTCGTGGGGATGAAATGATTGGGTCAGGTGGCGCGGACAGCGTGACAACGCAACAGCCAAGCCCTCTGTGTCGAAGCGACTGCCCCGTCAAGACAGCGATGGCGCGTCACCTGAAATGGCCCTCCGTTGCCACGACGTGCGGGAAAATGCAGAGTGACAGCAATCAAATTCACACATGCTCCAGGGATGGAGTTGCACCGCCTCTTTGACATGCCACAGTTCATATCCTCCATCGACTTCACCCAGCAGATTTTAATACCGCTCCAGATTTGAAGCTCCCTGCCTTCTCCCCCCGAACACATAACTGGCAGCTTCCCCTATCAATGCGGCATCGGATCGCTTCCTGTCCCATTCTGTCTCCTCTCGTGGATAAAGATGCGGTGTGACAATACGAGCAAGGCCTTCACAAGCACCGCGGGAACCTCGTTCCCGGGGCCAGGGTAACCGCCCCTGACACCTGACAGTGAGCATGAGCTCCCGCTGGGAGACGGAGAGCCGGGGGTGGCCGGAGAACCTGGCCGTGTGCCTCAGGCACCGCCGGCGGTCGGGTCACGTCGTGATCAAGTCCCAGGTGAGGTTGTAGTTATCGAAATGCCCTTGGCAACGGTACAGTGCTGTAACATTGTGAATTTAACAGAACTGTGAGCAAAACAGAGACTCCACTGTCAAACGTGTATTTCAAATGACAAAACTGTAAAAAAAATAAAATAATACATGCTGACGGATTCATTTGTTCCTGCCAAGAAGGATGCCTAAAGAAGTGCAACCCCATAAACATTAATGGCATGTGATTTTAAAGTTAATTGCATTTCAAACGGCACTATGAACATCCTATAAATGCACATTGTTAGCTTTAGGCGACTCCAAACTTTGCGGTATCATTAAACACTGAGGCAGAAGTAATTTGATCAAGGCTAATTTTGTTATTAGCCTGATTGTGTCCTCTGCCTGACCCTGGCAAGGCGACAGAGATGAATAGCGGAGCCTTTGCAAAGGCTGCATGGAGCATGCTAACAACAACAAATAGCTTGTGAGAGTTCTTCTTGTTCACTGTACGTTGCAGTGGCTCTGGTCCCTCGAGGCGGTGCATTGCATTGAATAGCATCTTTATATAAAGTGCGGTGAAATTGCTGGAATTAATATGATCAACCACCATACAGACATGAAGGATGAGCCTCTATGGAGGATATTCAAAACAAGCTCAGAAATGCAAGCTAAGGAGTCAATCGTTTGCGAGACCAAAATATTAACTTTTCAGTAGGAAATCACATAATTTCTGACCTCTTGCTAATTTTCATGTGATTTGTCAGGAGTTCTCGAAAAACATCGGCAATCACACACTTTGATTGCTCCTCCGTTGCACAGCTGCAATCCAGCACTTCCTTTTGCAAACTCACCTTGATATGCCTACTAATCAGCCATGTGTAATTGAGTTTGACAATTTGCTGCCACTAATATCTGTGTGTAGCCATGACAACCATACAATGCATCCTAAAGGACGTGATAGAAGGAGCCATTTTCTTTGCCTATGTTAACAAATGCAAAAGTACAGTAGGAATAAATTGATACAGCTTTAGCCACATCGAACAGTCAAAAAAAAAAATATATAACTAATTAGGTTTTTTAGCTTGAAGGTGAAGGAGGAATTTACTTGGCCTGTATTGGTGGTACTGCATCCACATTTTCAAATCAAAGTACCGCCACCATATAGAGTCTATCTGCTCAAGCTAAAGTTGCCTGCCGGGCTATACTCCTGTTATTTTAATTATCTCTGAATTTTAATCCGTGCAGTCTGGGCCAATAATTGTGAGCTTTGCGAGGCTTTGGACCATTCTCTGAAATGCACACAAATGAAGAGGGAGAATTGACTGTTGCTATAGAGTGACAGCCTATCGGTTGGGGGGGGGGTCTGTTTGTGTGTGTGTGTGGGGGGGGGGGGAAGGGGGGGGGCAACTTTGAAGGACAGGATCCTCTCCTGAGCTCTACCCTGCATGCCTCTGCCCTATAGCCCCAGACAGACGAGAGTGCATAACATGTTTTATCCCCCCCCCACACACACAAACACACACACACACGCCCTCCCCCACATACAACCCCCCAAGCCACGTGTTGTCCTCAGCACAAATCTAACTTAATACGACGTTCATCCCGTTAGCAATCAATGCAGAGATAATGATACATGATCTGGCTGCAAGAGCGTGGCATCCATCCTATTTCAGAATTCAGTCCAGTTTCCTGCTGAATGTGTGCCTTCCTTTCCTAACCAACCTGACAATGCTAAAATTGGAGTGCAGTGTTTTTTCGTATAGCCTACCGCTGACTCGCTCAGCTGAGTGAAACATCAAAGTTAAAACTGCAAGGAGGGCACTTTTAATTTGCCTTATAGTGAGTGGTAAATGTGTCCTTCCTGTGCAGCAAGCAAAATGGGACTGGCAGCTAAAAGCTCAATGGAATAAAACGACAATCATGTTAAGACTACTTTTGCTCTTAAAGAACATTCTGATGTCAACGTGTGTACTGTAGTCGTGTGTATTGGCGTATGCGTCATTATACCTTTATTGATGTTGTTACGGTCATGTGGCATATGCCATTTTGATTCTTATGCAGTTTTGTTTTTATACACTAGCAAATTAGAGACCCGTAAAGCCACTTTGTAAAAGTGCAATATCTTCCCGTCTGCCATGTTACCAACATCTGTTTAGCAGCTTAGGATTTATGTCGTACGTACTGCAATCAAGCCTGCGATAATCACCCCACTAAAGTCGCATATCCCCGAGACATAATACAACATCATGTGGCACAATGCGTTTTCCTATTTCATTCACTTCATTACACGCCGAAGGAGATTTCTCATATTTGCGGAGACACATGCAGTTCTTCAGGCTTGTTGACTCAAAAAACCCTAACCTCAGCAGAAATCCTGTGGCAAGATTCACTGTTCAAGGGGAACACCATCGAAAACACATCAGTCGTTGGATGTATTCTGCTTGAGCAGTAACATAACCAAAGGGCCATGATGTGCAGATGTCAACATATACAGTAGACTGACATATTACTGTGCAATATAGTCAAATCTATAAAACTGGTGTTTTTGTGCATGTGTGTGGTGACAATGTCAGCAGAAATATTTTGGATAGACAAATATTCCCAATACAGTAGACAGTAGGCTATGCAACACAAAATTGTGCACAATAAATTTTTTTATTGTGACATTGATGCAGAGATATACCATATTTCTTGAAAAAAAAAATTATAGATAGATAGATAGATAGATATATAGATATATATAGAGTTACCGTTCCCCCCACCTTCTTCTGAATTCTGGTCACAGGGGTCACAGCACATCATTTCTCCTGTCAGGCTTGGCTCTGTTGTTTACACAATGTGGAAGATGTTCAACAAAATGTCCATGTATTTCTGCTGTAGTTGTCCATATCACGGTTCTTTTTAAATTGGGTGTCAGCCGGTATGAATGTAACACAATTCTTCTGATCAGGCTGTATAGATAGATATATTTTTTAAAATTATTTATTGGTTGCTGTTATAATTGGGACACCTGTAGTACTGCCATTAAAAAGAGATAGTGTAATGATATTTTTTATTATTTTATTCATTCATTCATGAGATTGTTTATTTTTCTTTAACACTATAACTGTCATATATTTAGCTTGTTGCTTGGTTGTCATGACTCTTGTCAGGGACGGTTTGTTCCTTAGGGCGATTGGGCGACGCACCGCCTAAGGGAGAAAGAGAGAGGAGGGAATTTCAAACTTTACCAGTGTACGCTAGCTGACTGTCCTGCCTCTAAACATCTTAATCCAATCAGCGTCCAACGTTTCGTGGAGTTTGTATAGCCTCCAGACACTTTGGGCGATGTCAATATGGCTGAAAATCATCCATAGACGTTCACGTTAACGTCTTTTTTTTTTTTTCCAAAAAAAATGCAGGCTCTTTAATGCATTCTCTATGGCTTCTGGGAGTGCTTGCACCAATGTGTTTATGTAATACAAAACGTTCATAGGTATCTGTCATTGATGTGCGTTTTCTACACAGCATTACCTTGAGCGGTTCATCGCCTCACATCCGTTCTGTGTGACTTGCAATGTAATATAACAATAATACTATTAATTAGTAGCAAGCAATTGTGCTTTTCCATAACCATTTTTAACATTATCTAAACAGAAGTTAAACGTAAATGTTTTGCAATCACTTAAATCAAGGTTGCAGTAGAGACTAGGTAGCCTAAGGTAAGATATATGTATTTGATTAATTACATTGTAAAGCAGACATCTCTGCTTGTTTAGTTTAGCCCAGGGGTCAGCAACCATACAAGTACCACCATGGGCACACGGTAGCTTAACCAATGGCACACTGGTAATGTACAAGAGGTTTTTTGTTAATGTTCAAGCACACTCTCATCCTCATTCTAAATAATGTCTTTCACAGACATAGCAGTTGTGTGACCTGTTCTTTACGGTAGATTGATTGACATGCATCCTCACCCCCATGCAGCACACATCCACCTGCCTCTGACTGAATAGTACTAGTAACGCTGTTGGAATGGGCTCCATAGCATGTCGGCAATGGCAGCATTCTTGTATAGTTCTCATATTTCGTTCACTTAATTATCTTGTTTTGATAATAACTACCATTATTATGTGAAGTGCATAGATGATAACCAAGCTTGTTTTAATGTTGGTAAGGTTATTGATTTAAACTCAGATGTGGATGTTTCCATAAGGATGGCAGCCTTGTATCGTATTTTAATACAGAATTAAAATGTCTTGATTGTGGGAGAACCTTTTTTTTTATTTGGATGTTGCTAGTGTTACAGCCCAGCTCAAAAGCCGTAAACTAAACATAACCCAAATCTCCAAACTAACATACATTAACAGAATAACATACAATGATGTGTGAATGTCTGTAGGTGTATGTACTTAATATGTGTGTGTATGTGTGTGTGTGTGTGTGTGTGTGTTGCATGCCAACTAAACCAAACCAAACCAAACCAAACCAAACAACAAATGGCATGTGTGGTGGCAGGAGGGTCGGAGAGGTGATGCCAATCAAGGCTAATTAAGATCCAACCACATCCAGGCCAGGGATGTCACACTATGCATATTGTCTATAGATGGAATAAAAGTACACATCTTTTTGATATTACATTTTGATGTAGTAAATAAATATATATAAATAATAAATAAATCAATAAAAACAATAATCATAAATAATAATAAATAAACGTAAGGTTGATATAGCACACTGATCAACAAGAACATTTGAAAAGGGCACTTCATATCAAAAAGGTTGCAATTTGTATTAGCTTTCTATATGTAGGTTTGCTCATTCCACTTTTATGACAATGAAAAGGCTGTGTATCACTGAAATAAAAAGTAATATCTTCCAAAAACGTAACAAATGATTAAATATTGCCACAAAAAAATAAACATGTCAAGACAGATTTTGCATCTGAACTATTCAAATGTACTGATTGTAAGTAACTTTGGATAAAATTGCCTAAATGTAAAATATACTTTCAACATTCTTTGGTCAGTTTTGAAGGTAATGGATATCTGGATTACTCATTCATTAGATGATAAGGGATTGTGTGAAAGATAAGAGTAAACTATTAGCGATGCATTAACATAATTTAAAACCCTGTATTACAAATTAATTGTGTTTCTCTCTTTCCCCATAGTTTAACATTTGTTTCAGCACCATAGCATAATGTTTGCCTGCTGTATCTGGCCTTTTCAGCCAGATCTTTCTTTTTAGTGTACCATACACTCAATCTGCCATTAGGGCATCTGTACAGTTCTGCTCCTTGCAGAGGGATCTGAGTAAATCCAGGCCTGTTTTAGGCATTAGCTTGCTTTGACGAATAAAGCGCTAACGAGATAGCGATCAGAGAGCTCCCAACTCCAAAGGCAGCCTGTTTGCCTGGCAGTGCTTGATAATCTCCTCACTGGTTTTTCACTCCACTCTCTTTAATCTGACTTCACATAATCCTTTTTTTTTAACCTTCCTGATCAAGTAAACGCTTAATTATATTTAATGAATTCCTTCCAGAGTTAGGGTAAACACATCTACCAAACAAAATCATGCTGATTTTAACTGAAGAGAGAAGAGAGGGTAAAATAACAAGTCTGGGAGAGGAATCAAAACCAAACAGACTGTGGTGGAGTCCCATCCTTGGAGGAGAAAGGTCCTCTGATAGTGGGAATGTATTGCTGAATTGTGTGAGACAGGATTTCTGTATAAGACCAAGAGCTGTACATGTATTCAAGTGTAGAACTATAGAATGTTTACAACCTGACATGAAATACGTGACCAGTAGGTCTCTTTCAATTGTGCCAATTCTCCTCCTAATCCCCTGAGCGCTGCAGTTTTCTTTCAGTTGCAGTTTTGAGTTTGTACCAATGTCAGTTGGTCCTGGCATCCCTGAATGGGGACCCCCTAATGAGGCCGATAGCATGACCATTCATCCACTAGAGGCTGGCTAGTGCCCCCCAGTTCAAATGTTAATCGCCCGAGCTGCTTTTGGCAAATTAACAGAGATTCATTCGCTGCTGGCTCTGTGACTGTGTCTCTCAAAAGTCTTTTTCTGTGTGTCTTCTCTCATCTCATCTCTCTTGATGTCTATGTCGGCACGACGGGGAAAGGCAGGGTGTCCCACTGACCCTGCTTTGCAGTCCTTGGCCCAAGCGATGTTTCCGACACCCTCACCCCCCGGCTCGTTTCCTATTTGTTTTTTATGTTAACGGTTAAAAGTGGCGGCACTCCCGCTGTGGCAGTATGCTGGGGGAAAGGTGGGAGTTAGAGGGTGCTGTGGCCTGAAGATGTGATCCCATCCGCACCCTCTCCATCATCATGTCACCCTGCCCTGGCTGTTCAGTGGGTTGAACAGAGGACTGTTGATAATACAGTCCTGCCTTTTGCCTAATGGAACTCAACAACTGAATAATGTATCTCTCAACCAGTGCTACTGTAGCTGCTAAGCTAAAGCCATGATTTGTATATTTGTGAATTGCATATTTTAAAGTGCTAATCCATCTACTAAAAAATGGTAAATATAATAGGCTACACATTAACACCTGCACTTTGTTTTGATCATTTTACCATCTATTTGATTAAAACAGTTTACAGCAGTGTACAAAATTACTTCACCCTGGTGTTTGTGACCTTGTGCACTACACACACATACACACACACTCACAAGTAAGTTCTTCTGAAGTAATTTAATTTGGCTTTTTACGTAACTTCCAAGAACGCTAGGTACGTACTTGTGTTCTTGAGAGGTATGTTCTTGCCGTGTCCTTCTGAGAATGGTCTTGCAAGAACGTGAGGACAGATCTACGTAGGTTGAGATGCATATTCTTGTCTATCGTTCTTGGCTATTGCACAATACCCTGGGCGCAGGGATGACAACACTGGTACCGGTATTATCAGCGCAAAATTGTAGCCAGCAAGGTATCATGGCCTCACATCTACAAAATCGTTGTAGCAAATTTTAAACTGGACTCCAGCTTGATAAATCGACCACAGATTTGAAGTTAAAACTATATTCTCGCTTCAAAAACTCTTAAAACAGAATTTTGTGTAGTATAGCTAGAATTGTGTATTTTCTCGACTGCCATTGCCGCTTGTTGATTCGAAATGCTTTCTGGGATATTCCACTGAAAAGTCACCACTCGATGCATCCTTGGTAAAAAAACGTTATTTGAGAACACTTCCGGGTATTTTATCCATTCTTTGCTAGATGCAAACTTGTGATTTGGAACAGTAAGTAAGCGCAAGAACAGAAAATAACTCACATTGAAAAACAGCCTATGCTTTAGATACGTTACACATGCATTTTCAGCAAACAAAAAGGTCCTTGACCAAAGGTTTCAATTCAGAAGCATGGTTATAAACCTTTCCCTTAGCAAACACAGCAACATATTTTTATGTAACGGTTGACGACATGACGTCCCAATGATCTGATACTGGCTCTGTGCGAGCACTCCATCATGGCATAGCACAGCATGCTAACACAGCTGCAGAGGGTTACACTCCAGTGCCTGTTAGCTACTTATTGCTGGGCTGTGGTCAATCCCACAGCGGCCCTAACGGCCAGCGACACTGCACCTCCTTGGAAACACGTGATGATTTTCCAGCGATGTTTCCGACTGGCCACTCATAGGGGGTAGGTTAGCAAACACGCCCCCCCTTTCTCGACGGAGGCCATTTTTGTCAGATACGTAGTGGAGACACGAATGTTTGCAGAGGGATACACCTCCTATTAACGCGTGAGACAATTGCTAGGCTGAACTAAGATAAGCTTAAAGGTGGGGTAAGTGGTGCTGAGGACAGAATGACAATATTTAAACAAAGCACCGCTCCCTCCAATGCCATAGGCTGCTTCCTAAGAAGCTTAGCTCTTCAAATTGGACACACACTGCCAAGGTACAGTATGGTGTGATTCACAGTGCGCACCACTATGTTTGCGTTCCCATTTACAGAGCCGGGGCTGTGAACTGTAGAAACTCCACACATTGTTATCAGCACACACACTGAATGAGCAGCTAGATGACCATGAGGAGATATTCCCAGAATGTTTCCGACTGGCTGTTCGTAAGTGATCGGTTAGTATTTTTCAGATACGTAGCGGGAACACGCATGTTTGCAGAGGGAATATGGCCCAGTTTCCACATGGAGGCAATGTTTTGGTCAGACATGTACAGTTGTAGATGTGATAGATGCGTTTGGAGGGTCACAGCCTACAAATGTGCAAGAACATCACTAGGCTAAAGGAAGATATGATTGATAATATGGCGTATGAGTGGAAGGTATCATTGGGTCATTTTACACTAAGTGTTTTAAAGCTTTCTGTTACGGGGAGGGGGGAGAGGATTTTCCTATTGTTTTAGGAATTTCCTATTCCTAATATTCCTATTAACCTATTGTCTACCGTAAGCTTAAGATCCAGGCTGCTGAAATATGTGACTTTATATACTGTAGATAGAGTCGTGATTCAAACTCTGGACATGATATAAAATATGTAATATACATGATTCATTGTTTTGCCTCCAATCAGCATATATCCCTCGGTGGAAGAGAGCATCTCACATGGGAAAAACAAAAGCTGCTATATGGCGTTCTGCCTAGAATGTGAATCCGAGGCGATTGCACATGAAAGTACACATGATGCCCAGAGTTGCAGGGACCCCAACTTTTCTGCACTCTGCTTAATGAAACGTGTTCCCCCCTTAGTGCATGATCGGTTCACTGCGAGGAGTTTGAGGGGGAGGAGGGTTATGTCTCGTCGCCAAGAGTGATGACACGAGCGGTTAACACAAGGCGACAACCAACACATGTGGATTCATCACTTGTTCCAAGGTGTAGAAGTGGCGCTGTCATATTCTTAATCATAATATCCATCCCAGCTCTGAAGCCAGATTAACCACTCCATTACCCCGGCTGTCATTACAGCGTAGGCTGATGCCTTCATGGGCATGTGGTACAAAGTTGGGAACCGTTTTCACCCGAAGCAGCGGAACTCCCCATAGATTATCCTGAGGGGTTCTTGAGTGCTAAAACGGAATAATAATATATAATAAATCAAGAAGATATCAAATAGTTCAAAATATTTCCAAACTGACAAACACTCTACATGAGATAATTTTACATTTAACAGGAGGAAAATTGTCACAAGGACTGCTGGACCAGGGGAAATAACTTCCGCTTTACAGCCTGACAGCGCTTGCCTTCTTAATCCAAGCGTCAGAGGGCATGCAGGCCCGATAACTTGCTCTAAACGCTGTTGTTTCCACTGCATCCCACGTCATTGGGAATGCTATACGTGGCTGACACAACGAAGAAGCTACAGTACAGCTACAAATGTACATAGTAGCAGATCAGTCAACGCTGCAGGGGTCAGCTGTATTGGATGCCGCAGGTCACCAGTGTTGTGATATGACTTGAACTGCAAATGGTTGCAGCCAACTGCATATTATTTGTGAGCGAGTCGGAAGAAGACAAATCAATATAGTACTATACAGATATGCGTTCCCACACACATCCATCTAGCGATTCATTTATATGTTGATCCCTGCAATCAATAGTTTTTATTTACATATCTATCCAGGGGGAATACAATGATTGTCTGGACATTCTTATAATGAATATTGTTGCTCAATGCCTAGGTGAGTTTTTTTCTCTTTTTTCGTCACATGTCTGAAGCCAATGATCCCAGCCTCATTAAAACTCTGACTTCTAGTTTAAACTGTAAACATTGTCTGGATGACTTCCTTCCCCCTCAGGTGACAGAACTAAGAAAATAAATGCCAAATACATTTAATCTTCATCAAATCAAGTTATAATTGTAGTCTTCCCGTGTTTCCCTCACATTAATCTGTTTGCAAAAACAATGTTCAGCTAATTTCGGCCTTTGAGATAACTGTCCATAAAATCAAAACAACGTTAGTCATCTGTGGGATATCATTTAAAGTGGCCACACAAAACAAAACCTAAATGCAGAATTGCTTTTGATGTTTAGAGCATTGTCTCTAATGTAAAAAGTTAATTCATGGACCTTTTGTCAGTAGAATACAGTAGAATCCGATCAATGTTGTTGAAAAAACGGGAAGTGCAGCTGATAAACGGGACGCTCAACTTTTCTCAGAAGCCAGAGGGTGTAGCCCATAGTTTGAGTGACAGGTGTCAGCCTCCCTTGGATGTCAGAGTGTTGGTGGGAAATGATAACCTGAATAAAATAGGGTCAAAATCCAGCCAGCAGCAGAACAGATAAGACTATAAACAGCACTGAGAGTTCACCCCCATCATCCAAAACCAATCAAAATGAAGTGTTTTGTTAGCCTCCCAGCAGCTACATTTAGTAATTCCCACATAATAACACAGTTAAACGTTACTATACAATACATACAGGCATTGCACCATTTCCCGATTGCAGGGTTGTCGATAGTTTCTATTTCTACTTAAGTGAACGTTATGTAACAAAGTGGGGCTTGTTTTCTCCTGGGCTAAACCCTGTGCCGACACACAGCTAATATACAGTACAGTAGGAGCGACGGAGAAATGGAGGAGAAGAAAATCAACCAGTTTTGCTAAAGTTTTTCCGCTCCCCCTTAGGCAGTGAAACTTTTAAGGCAAATCCATCAGTTGGGAGTGAGGGAGGCTGTGCTCTTCATGCAAGAGATCACCTGGGAGACTGACAAGCCCTTGCTTTATGGGTCTGCAATTCCCTTCGTGTACAACATTTGAGTTAATAGAAGTCTTCATCCCTCACCAACCTCATCAGGAGCTTACTGCCGAGGAAATGATGGGGCTAAAAATGGCTGCGTGGCAGCGAGAGGGTATAACTGGGCAACACAGAGGAGGGTGGTTTTGCTCAGGCAGGACAAGGGAATATCATTACAAGGTTAAATGAGACAGGAACATCACAATATGGTAATCAGAGCCCAGCCCGTAGCAGACAGAAAAAATACCAGTGGTGAAATATGGCCGGACCTCCATATTGTATAGTAGTGGAAAGACCTGTCAGCTGTTAAACCTTTATCAAGCAGACTCTGAACACTGACAAGGAAAATCGCACGGGGACTTTTACAAAGCACGTCATTTTGTGGGCTTGTGACAGATGAGGAACGCCATTGCTAGCGCACTTACACCTCATGTAAGAGCGGCAGTGTAAATTGATAGCGGTATTCCGACAGCACTGGTCCTTTTTGCAAGGTGTCTCGGAAGTGACTCCCACAGTGAGCTTTGGGAATGATGCATTACGGGAAAATCAGGGACGGTACCAAATCCACAGCGTCGGTGCCACGTACCGCGGAAAAGCTCCAGATAAACATATGGCATATTCAATCTTGCTAAGCCTTGGGGAAGGGGGATAGCGGGTGGGGGGCATCAGCAATAAGTGATACAGTGAGGAGTTCCATTAAGGGGCGGCTGCTTGTATTTGCACTTGATTATTACAGCTAGATGCTCTGCCTCTTCATTGTTCCATTGTTCCATAAGCACTCGTTTATATCCCTAGCCCTTTAACCGAACCCTTCATGCTGTTCATCTGTTTCAGCGACGCTGGTGTCCCTGTGTATTAGTGCGTGTGTGCTCCTGTTATCACCTACACACACCATAACAATTGCAAATGCGGATGCCTTTCCTCACCACAACGCTCTCAAAAAAATGGTTCAGGGGGTCTTTTTTAGCACTACCTGTCGTATACATTCCGTTGAGGGTATGGTACCCTTGGAGAAGTCTCCTGTGACAGTTTCGTTACAAGTGTCCTCTTTTGCAATGTCAAAATGTTACAACTGATAGAAATGTGGGACTCCTGTAAAAGCATGTACGAGTATGTGAGTCCAGCATCACCCACATTACAGGGCACATACTGTAGGGTAATGCTATACCGAGTTAAAGGTAGAGTGGTGTGAGAGATTGTAAGCTAATGCACTTTTAGTCAAATTCAGAGAATTTCTGTGAAAGAATAGTCAGGTGTAGTCAAGCCTGGCTCTGTAAAGAGAAACACAAAGACAGTGGTGCAGACCGCACAACCCAATATCCTAGCAAATGGTGCTGAAAGAGCACCATATGGCAGAAAACCCTAAGGGTCTAGTTCAAATATGAACAAGCTTTTTCTAGAATGACTGACTATACCTTTAACACCCCACCCATTCATAATAATTCAAGAAACCTTTGCATTGGTCAAATTGCAAACGGATCTTCAGTAACAAACCTATGTTTCAGAGGCAGAGACTGTAGACTGTAGAGTGATACTATAGCTTATGTACCCAGGTATATAAGACTATTAGATAAAATACTAAAGTATTTGATTAATTCTTACTTTCAATCACTTCCACCTAGAGAGCTAGCTGCAACGTGCCAAGGAATTACAAACGACACCTGTCACATTTTCCAGAAAATAAGAAATAATGACCTCTACTTATTTCACCAGCTGTTGCTGTTCGCCAAGAATGTCATCACGTTAATGTGCTTGGACAAAGTGAAGGGTGTTTCCTGGAAAACATATCAGGTGATCACAGACAATAAAACCAAGCGTGGCAGATAAATACATACAGCTGCAGTACGGGATACGGCATTTGTAGTGGCACTCGAAATAACATGTTGCACGACTGTTCAGTAATACACGAAAGAGAGTCGTGTGCGCTGCATAAGGTCAGGGAATGAGCCAAGGTATAGTCTCACGGTTTTATTTCAATGTGATTTAATCACACTGCAAGATGTATCTCCTCTTCTCTGAGAACATTTCTCCCTTTTCAAAGGTCAACCTTTCCGCGTGCCTCAAGCAATGCCGTTCTACGTCTCAATTCAAATTGGTAGATGTTACAGTTAAAACGTTCATTGGTGATTCTGAACCTGGTGATAAGTAAAACAGACTGATTCACAGCAGTGCATTAGTGACCTATACTGTGGTTATAAAATACAGTAAATACCTTTGAACGGGCGTCATGCAGTACACTTATTTGTTAATGTAATGATCCATGTGCTTCTACGCTTCATAGTGTTCTCTGGAAAATGAACTGCACAATCTGAGGGATTTATATTGCTACATAATTTGGCATCAACCTTAATATTTTACTTGCTTAATCAAACTGCAAGAAAGGGGGTTATACACACTACTAATTGGATTGCACCATTTAATTCAATAATGAACAAGAAAGGGGGGTGGGAAAAAAAAACAAAAAAACAAATGAGCTTTGCTATTCATTTATGCAATTAATTTCTAATCATATTGTAAGTGTCAGTGCACGGAGGATCAGTGGTAATATATTAAATAAGCTGCACTTTCTGCCCCTGTAACACGTTCTGCAATCAAGTAGCATTAAATATGTATTCCCTCTGAGTGCTGTAACTTTCCGCTGCTCACAATTTACTAATTTTCAAAAGAGGTGATGCAAATGTTCGGGGCTTTCCTATCTTTTATCTGCCCAGGTTATCGTACCAGTCTTTCAGAAATAGAAAAGCCTACCAGTTGAACACAGTACCTTTCATCTCAGATATCTCAAACATAGTCTTACTGTGGTGCAGATGACATGACTGCTGAAAGACTACAAGCTACAAATATCCAGACGTCCATTTGGAAACATTCACTTTAAACACAGTGCTGTTAACATTAATCAGCATTGACAGTGATTCTCCACCGACTGCCATATAGTGTGACCGTTAATACACTTTGGATTTCCCTTAATAATAATGACGGCGTTAAAACCACAGGGTGTTGCACAATGAAATATATGGAACTACCATATGTCATGATACATCTATTATACTTTAAAGGTATAGTCAGATATTGTAAGCCAATTGTAAGATAATACTTTTTTGCAAATTCACCATACCTCCTCGCAATCCTCCTCTCCTCGCATTTCGCTAACATACCGTTATCTGTTCGTGCTCAAAGAAATATCCAGTAGGTTACTACGCTGGCTCCGTAAATAGGAACATAAACAAAATGGCAAACACAGCTCACGGCAATGCTTTTCAATGTGTGGGACGGAGCTTCTGAGGGAATGGGTTTTTATTTGAGCTCGAAGTCAGCAAGCGTTCTCAAGAATGACTAACCACCACTTTATGTGTATGTGAGGCCACACGTCAAGATGAAAAGAATTCCACTGGAATGCAAACGAGGTCAATCACTGTGCACCTCATTCTATGCATTTACATTTTTACCACCAGTGATCACATTTATAACCAGAAGCATGGCTGGCTTGTAAAAAAGATACAATCCAGGTTTTGGCCCCACATTCTCTGCCTGTCTGTCTTTCAGTATTGGCTCACTTATCCTTGCCGCAAAGCCTCTCAAACAATATGAACATGTTGCGTTTGCTAACGATTGGCAAAGTGCCGCTCTGCTACCTTGTCGCGATGCGGCTAAGCGGTACAGCATATAGCTGTCAGGCTTGTTCTGCTTACACCTGTCAGGAAGCGGACGGGATCCGGGCATCCTGAGGCGCCATCCCTGGGGAGAACGGGACATATGGTGCTGAGATAGAAGCCGCTCGTTATTCCACAAGAAAGAAGTCCCATGGGATCAGTTAAGTAGTAATGACAGCATGGCATGAATTGACAACAGTCAGTTTTTTTCCACAGGTGCCGCAGTGCACAAGCTCCTTTGGTCACTGTTTTGTGGCATTTAGTCAAATTGGTATCCTGGTTTGATGAACAGTGGTATTATCCTATTTGGGGAGTCGGGGCATTCCTAATAGTGGTACTGTAAATGATAAATAGACTGCATTTATATAGCGCTTTTATCCAAATCGCTTTACATTATTTGCCCATTACCCATTCACACACACATTCATATGGCATGCCATGCAAGGAGACACCTGAACACCTAAAGCAATTAGGGTTAGATGTCTTGCTCAAGGACACCGCTACACCTGGTGAGGAGTTAGCGGGGCTTGAACCATTGTTCTTGATCACCTATCGCCCCGTAATTTAAAGGTATTGTATATTCAATAATTATGGAGAAAGCTTGTTGATATTAGAACTCGCTACCAACCAAAAACACCTCTCCCTTTAATGCCATACTGTAGGGCAGGGCTATTCAACTCCGGTCCTGGAGGGCCACACCCTGCATGTCCCTGCTGTAAGGTGTTCCTTCAGAGGATCTGCCCCACACAATGGAAACACATTGCTAAGGCTGGGGTGAGGTGTGGCCAGAGACATTATATAGAGGAGACATTCCACTTTGAGAATTTTGAATGGAGCTCTATGGGAGAATTCTGAAACGCCAAAGGTGACAGTTGGAAGAACATGTCCCGCGTCTCCCCCAGAAGAGCCAATCGCATGCTTTATAATTGCCAATTCAGTGTCACGAAATCTTGCCCATGCGAAGTGGAATTTCAAACTAGTGAAAAAATGCTTTTTAAGCCTTGTTTTGGTCCAAAATCTGAAAGAACTGTTTTAAGATGTTTTTTATCAGATTTGACTTGCGATAATGTCCCAATGATCACTGAAAGAGTGGTTATGGCTCTCTCCCTATTAATGCTATTGAGTGCTTTCTAAGTCCGGAAGTTAAAAGACGGTTACCGAGTGGCGAGACTTGCCTATAAAGACTGTGGTGCGGTCTGCATCGCATTGCTTGTGTTCCCATTTACAGAGCCAGGGCTGTGTAGAAACACCAGACTATTCTTACAGCACACACACACAACAGGCAGCTATACTGCAGCAGAACGTCAGGAGATATTCGCAGAATTTAACAAAATAATGTTTTAGCTAACAATCGCTGAATATACTTTTAATGGCGGTCGCTGCAGTTGCACGGGCCGGGAGTCCCGCTTGTGCTTGCCACTGGGGCAGGTAGTCAAGTTGTCACCTTCAAGAGGCCAATAAGACTGTAATCACTTTTAGCCCATCTTGAGCTGCCAGACCAACAAGCATTTAAAAACCAGTGTTCTCATTACAGCACGGAACATTGATTAAGATGAAATTTAAGAACCGCAACGGCACAGTGAAACCTAAGGGCCATGATGTAAGAACGTCGGCAACGCTTAACGCACCAGAGCCTTCATTTACTCCTGGAAGCATACTTTTTTTATGATAGGCTATATGCTTTTTATATCTATTATATATATATATATATATATTTTTTTTTTTTACTTGATGTTACTCAAATAGCATGACTAAAAATGAGTTTACAGCATCGGTTGACTTCATTTTGTATGCTGTCCATTAACATTAAGAAGAACTTAATACATTCTCTTCACAGCATTAGCTGGATATAAACAAGGTGGAGTATTGCGTTTTATTGGTCGTTTAGACGGTGGCAGCATGCTTCTGGAGGCGGCGTGCCGGGCCGCTCGCAGGCACCGCAGAGAGAGGTACCATGTCCTCGACTCTCCTGAGTCTCCCGATTGCGATCGGCTGGCATCAGGCAGCTCCCAGCACATATCAGCGCATTATCTCAGGCTTAGTACAGCTTCTTAATCACACCAGGCACATAAATCCATTTCTCCATGTCACCCCCGTCTCAACTCAGGGAGAGAGATCCTATCTGCTATTAGAATGTTATGGTGACTCCATTTCCAACCCCCAGTCTTCCCCACCCCTTCGCCAAGCCTTCTGCTTACTACTTTAAAGGTATAGTCAGCTATCGGAAACTAATTGTTAGCTTATACACCTTTTTGTCAAAACCACCAAATATCTCATAGTGGCGAACACCGCTAACAACAACAATGACACTTGGCTTAGCAATGCATTTCAACGTGTGTGTGTCTGTGTGTGTGTGTGTGCTGCGGAGGGATATTGTTTTGATTTGAGCTCAAAGTTAACAGGCGTTCTCAAGAATGACTGACCCTGCATTTAAGACCTTTCAAAACGCACCCATGCCATTATCCTTTCCTCCGCCCCGCACTCTGTTTATTTCCATTTGTGTCTGGGGCAGTAATCTCCCATCATCTCAGCCTTCTATCATCCCATCTCTCTCTCCACCCGCCTTCCACAAGATGCATGGTGCACGCTATGGAGCTTATATAGCCGCTATACGTCAACCAGATAACACAAATTCTTCCCTAAAAATAAATGCTAACATGAAGGACAGGCTCCCATGTATTTCACCGGTAAGTACACAGTAGTATTTGGCGTGATGAGGGACCCGCAGTTGTCAACGGCTTAAGTTAACAGGGGAACTCCCTGATTTGTGTCCTAACTGGCCCTTGTGGTTGAAACCAGCATTACAAAAACGTTGAAACGTTGAAATAGTGTGTGAAACAAATAGAGAATAGAGATACGGGGATGTATACTATAATAGTGGAGTGTGTCTTTAGACAAGCTATCAGTTGCAGAAAGCAGGTGGACACGAGCGACACTTTTTGTTTATGTCTTTGCACGGGCTATTTTTGTCTAAAGAAAAATCAATGGGACTTGAGTTATCAGACCCACCGTGTGTTTGGGCAGGCCTACGGGAGCAGCAGCGAGAGCCAGCAGAGGAGAAGAATCGATCCGGAGATAGTGCCTTATTAAACTGGTGCCATAAATAGCAGCATTATGATGTTAAGTATCGCTGAAGTTACCACAGAGGACAAGGAGAGGTCAGGAAGCTCGTTACCTCTGTTTCCAGTCAGGGTCGGTTGTCTCATTTTAAAGGCATAGTACATCTCCACCTACTGTATAGCCTCGGTCCAGTACACCAATTCATGCGATTTACGGTCTGATGTTCTAGTTTGGGTCATTTCTGCAGCACCTACGTAAGAGGTAAGTGATGCACTTGAAGCCAAGCTGCACTGTAGTATCCTCAGTTTGACATATCCACAAATTCACTAGTCGGCAGTGCCTCTCAATCCCAGTCACCTTATAAAGGTTTATCTGAAATTAGTGTCTGAGGTAAATAAAAGAGACACTGTTGACACGTTTCTGAAATATCATCAATGCACACAATTAGCAGAAACACAAGCAGTTTACAGGAGGTACAGTCAATAATTGTAAGTCGTAAGCAGCCAGGCAGTACTACATTGTTGCCAGTGTGTAAATAAAGATCTAAGGGGGGTGATTCGTTTTCAGTTGTAAGGACAAATGAGATACATTGATGCACAGACAGCATCCTAATGAAAGAGAGAGGAGGTTGTGCAAGAATAACACAACCTAATAACAGTGGCCTGTTCAAACCATCCTGACATTGTAAGCGCCGCCATTTTGTGTTTTGCTCCGCTTTGCGCATCTTGCTTTGAAAGTGTTCAAAATGTTTGTTGATGCCGGTTGAACCTTGTTTGAAAATAAACACGTTTGTTGTTCTTAGTTGTTCAATTCGGTCCATTGTGATTGCTAAATGCTAATGATTTGATTGACACATGTGGGCCCCGTTTTAACGATCTAAGCGCATGGTCTAAATCGCATGCTTAGATGATCTCAAAAAGCACTTTTTTTAGGGTGAAGTAGGCTAATCCAAAGCTAATACTAATATTACGTTAACTGATTTTACTTTTTGGTAGCTAGTGTACTAGTTACCAGAAATGGATAACATTTAAAAAGTAACCCAATCCTGTGTGTTGGCAACACCTCACAAACCACTTCAACTGGAATGTTTCCAGTGAGATTTGCAGAGTGGAATAAATCAATAGGCTTTCAAAACCATTATGATCTCACAACGCTACTTTTGTAAATAAAACCCGACTGTTAAATGTTGGTAGTGTTTTGAATAAATAACTATTTCATTTGAATTCACTAAAGGTCCTTCAGTGTCAGTCAGGCAAATGTAAATGTGTCAAGAGTTTGCACAATTGGTCAAATGTCCAAACCACAAGTTTATTTTTATGCAAATCAAATAGCCAAGTCCCCATAAATGTTGATGTAATTCTGAAACAATATGTGTGTCCATTGGAAATAAAGTTTCATGACGAGAGATTGCTACAGCAGTTTAATGTTCCAGAAGAATACAAGCTTGTGACTGTGTAAATGGAGTTGGAAAATCCAGCATTTGCTGCTGTTTAGATGTAATTTTAGAGAGCCTTGGATGACCAGGAGTGACAGAAATGTCAGAAATGTTCTGTACTACAGTCCCACTGCACAAGCATGGCATGATAAACCAACATGTTGGATACACAGTACTTGTGTGTAATGTTGGCTTGTCAAAGAACATTTGCCAGATTAAATCAGAATTATCGAAATTCCTCGAAAACTAAAAACATCCTACTGTAGTACCATAGTATCAAAAGTACTATGACTGACATAACATCTAGGGCCGTTAACCTAGTGTAGACACTATATTCACTTTGTGAATATGGTCTGGCCACGCTCCATTGGGAAGTGTTAACTGGTGAATTTTTTTACTATTGGACAGCGTTGAACCAATCGGCTTTGCTACAACTGTCTATCGCCTCGTCTAGCCATCTTTTCAATACAAGTTTGACTTCGTTATCGCACTTGGTTGGCACGCCAGCAAGGTGGCTGTGAAGAAACTACTGCGAACAGTGCTTCCAGGCTATAATCTTAGCGAAAGCAATTAATGTGAGAGCAACAGCTGGGCGGAGCCAAGCTAGGCAAAAGATGCTTACTGTACTGTAGTAGCATTAGCCAAAACTATACATTTACTGTTTCGCCAACAAACGGACACACGTCGTCGCACTGCAGCTGTCAAAACATGAGCTAATATCCATAATGAGGTTCTTTTTTCTGCTGTCGTCTATGGTTGTGGCAGGATGCTTCACTGCTGAAAGGGCGAGGGACACTGAGGAGTAAGAGCGGCGATAGAGAGAGAGAGAGAGAGAGAGAGAGAGAGATAAACACAGGCAGGGGGACTTCCTGTTATTGCGCCTGTCCCTGCTGACACACCTGCACGGGCCTGAGAAGAGGAGTCGTGGAGGTTATGGATGTCATGGTGCAAATGCCACACAAAACAATGAGAGAGAGAGAGAGAGAGAGAGAGAGAGGGTGTGTGTATGTCTGTGTGCATTTGCGTGCGTTTGCGTTTGTGTGT
>JAODUH010005524.1:0-10081 GCA_027564835.1 Typhlichthys subterraneus | reverse complement strand
CTTACCGTGTTCCCAAAAGCTGCCGCTTCCAAGAGATTGACAGGGGAGTGTGTAAATACTGTACGTGACTGAAAAACGGAATGAAGGAATTCCCATTTTTTGTATAATACATTTTTTACATTTGGTCTTCAAAAAGTGTTTTTCCAAAAATGATTCTTGAAAAGGGGGGGGGGTCGTCTTATATTCAGGGTCGTCCTATATTTGGACCAATACGGTATAAGAAGCTACAACCAGCTAATATGGGGCTGGGGGAATTTGTGCTTAGATAGCGCACACGCCCTAGATCATAGGTCATATTCTATGGGCTAGCCTCATGGAAAAAAAAATTTAAACATTGCGGTTTGCGGTACCGGCGGTTGCTTTCCATGGCCTGCAGTTGGGTTAGCAACACCGCGGTATTCCAATTTTGCGGTTATCGCGACAGCCCTACAATTTAAAATTTTTAATAATGAACGCTTTAGCCAAGACTTTTTAACAGTCTTATTAACAGTATAGCAAAGGTGTTTGAAAATATAATTTTTATCAGCTATCTCAATATGTTAATGATTATTTAATATTGTCTCCACATCAATCTGGCTTCAGACCTAACTTCTCTTACTCTCTCTCACTTTTAAAATTCACAAATGAGGTTTCCTCTGCTTTAGATAGTAATATGTTTACAGGTGCAATATTAATAGATCTAACTAAAGCTTTTGACATGGTCGATCATTATCTCCTCCTTGACAAACTTTATGCAATCGTCTCTCTAAAAATGCTTTATTATGGTTTAATTAATATTTTCACCTCTTATCAGGGTAGTGAAGAATTATTATCTTATGTGGGCGTGCTCATTATGTATATCCATGCAGGACCTCTACACGTAGAAGTGCAAGAAGAAAGCCAGACAAGACCTCTACACATAGAAGTGGAGGAAGAAAGTGAAGAATTATTATCTTGTGTGTGGGTGCTCATTATGTATAACCTGCTATGATATCCTCATAAGGGCTTGTTTGTCTGTTAAACTATGGTTTAAGCTTTGTGTGCGAGTGAAGTATGTCACATTGCAGAAAACAAAGAACAGTATGTGCTGCAGACAGGTGCAAAATAAGATGTGGAACTTAGTGGGGTGGGGAAGTGTGTGGGTAGTTAATCTGTCGTGATAGCTGCTGTGTGTCTAGAGCTGTTGGCTTTGATAATGACGGCTTATCTGCCTGCAACAAGGGAGGAGAACTGATACCACCAGTGAGAAGGCTGGCCCCCACCCTGTGTCTCAGAAACAACACCAATGTCAAGGACTCACACACACCACGCCTTGTATGCCCAATATAATCACTGGGTCAGAAAAAGATAGCCAGTCAGACTTCGTGAACAGACAATACAGACAAAATGTATTGTTCAGGGATAGGAATTGCGATGCGACCCAGAGCTCTGTACTTTTGATCTGAATTGATACTTTTTGATCTGTTATTAAAGCTGATTTGTTATCTTGGACATTTCGTTTCCTCCTACTTTAACTCGATTAACGAACATGCAGGAATTGGTGTTAGGATAAATGCAGATTCCAACAGTAGTCAATCTAATTTCATCATCATGGAAAAAAAAAAAAAAAAAGAGTACCCCAAGGTTCATCTTTGGGACCGCTGCTGTTCTCAATATTTATTAATGATCTCCCACAAATCTGTTCTGATTGCCATATTCAACTATAAGCAGATGATACAGTGATTTATACTTCCAAGACTGATGTAGCTGACATTCAATGTACATTACAGGCTGAATTTGATGCTGTTCAACAATGGTTTTGTATTAACAAACTTTTCATGAACAAGAAGAATACTTATAGTATGTTGTTCGGTATTAGATATCAACTTTTGCATGTCACAAATAACTATTTATATAAACTGTTAGATGGGACTCCTCTTCAGAAAGTGGAGGAATTTAAATGCTCAAGTATTTTGCTGGATTCACAATTATCCTTTAAGCCCCATATTGATTCAGTGATAAAGAAAATAAATTGCAGCCTGAGAATAGTTATATCGCTCTATTAACTGTTTTACCCTACAGATTAGAAAAAATATTATTTCACAGTTAATATTGCCAATACTAGATTATGCTGAAGTTGTCTATCAGAATACATCAGAAACAAATCTTCTTCCTATCAATGTTGCTTAAAATAGTCTTTGTAGATTTGTTTTGAGGTGTCCTTATAGAACTCATCACTGTTTAATGTATGATAAACTGAATTGTTAGCACCTAAATCTATAAGACATTTTCAATGGATACAATGTATTTTAAAATGTATTTTCTTTAATTATCCCTCATACTTAAAGCAATTTTAAGTCTAAGAAATACAGAATATGGTCTGTATGAATGTAACTGTTGTTTCATTTTGTTTTGTAATTTTGTGTGTGTCTAGGACCCTCTTGAAAACGAGATGGTCCATCTCAAGAGGATTTTTACTAATAATAAATTTACATATTTGCATTGCAGTTTTGATACCTCAACGGAAAAGGTCATCACTGTCATTGCGCATCTCCTGCCATATTTTTGCGCGACACTCCCCATCTCCACACAACCCTCCCATGAATGCATATGCATGAATTGGAAAGCGTAACTTGCGATCCTGTGTTTTTTCAGCATGCAGATTTGAGTTTTAGCCATGTGCGTGCTGTTTGTACATACAATGCCATATTTTTAGGTGCAAAGTGTGACGCCTAAAATGGGCGTTACCACATTAGTACATAAGGCCCCAAGTATATGAGGCTACACTAAGCTTATTTACTAAGGAATTCGGTTTGCGCCAACATAATTTATTTCAGTAACATACATGGGAAGAAAGTAAATAGGCATCTTTTATATTTTTCAATTTGCAAAATGTTACTTTTTCTATAGATGTTATGGGAAAAACCCGAGGACCTAGATGACATTGCTTGTAAGTTGCATTGAACATTTATTATTGCAGCGGATAGCATATTATTATGTAAGTAGTAACCTCACTGTAGTAATGTTCCATATAAACAACTCCTATTGCCCCTAATAGCTGTTGTTATGAGACTCAGTAAATATAATTTACTATTTATCTCGTTTTTATTTCTAGGAGTGTTTTAGCCATACAGTATTTGACATAAGACACCAGCCTGATGTTTTGTCATCAACCAGTTGGTACCTGTTGCTCCTCCAACCATCATAGTGCACAAGCCAGAGATGCAGAGAAATTATTACTGTGGTGGACAGAAAATGCTGCAACCAACAGCCACCTATGTGCATTCCAACACTACCTTAAACAGAGGCATACAGTCTGCGTGAAGGCGTCTTGAACATGTCTGGGGACCAGGTACTACTTGGTGTAGCTGACCTTCCGGGTGGAGGTGAAGTCATCCGGCAGATCCATTATTATAGACAGTTTGTATCTTGGTAGTGCGGGTCTCAGGATATTGGTCAGAGTGATTATTCCAAGCTGCAGTGACGCTTTCCATATTCCCATGGACAATATATAGGGGGTACATTCCTAGGATAGTATAGCTACACTATTGTACCTATTGTACCTAACTGTAAATAGTTGTGAGTGCTGAGCAGTACTGTACTTTACCATATTATCAAAAATACTATAGATGGTACAACAATATCCGTCATTTAGAGCAGTTCAAATAAAAAAAAAAACATAGTTTAATGATTATAAAGAAAGTAAAAACACATTAGAAATGTCAAGCTTTATTTTGCATATAAATAAAACACAAAGGTTGTTTACAGCTCAATACACAGCGTAATAAACAGCTATCTACTTATAATTAGTCAACATTATTTTCTATGTGGCATTGTCTGACTTGTGCAAAGTGCATATCATTTGGTGTAATCAGACTTCAGTTCAATCAGTTTGATTCATGAATAATTACACTAGGCCTTGCCAGATGAGGTAGACTTGTTTTTAAAAACATTATTGGGCCTTGTGATAGTTTGACAACCACTGATCATATTTTAAATATAAACCACTAACATTTTATTTGACTGATATACAATTACAAGTTACTGCCCTGGTCCATGCTTACTTGTCTCTCCCATAGCAACTGTTTGTGGTTGGCGTTGGCTAGCCAGATCACTAGCAGTCTCTTCTACTGTAAAGTTATAACTACATTTAATTGAGCTTATATCCCACTAAAGCCTAGTTTATACTTGACGAAGCCGCATGTGGAGCACGTCAAACATTACGTCAAATTTCTGGGTGCGACCTGGCGCGTTGGCCCTGCACTCTTGTCGCAAGCCATGGCGCCCATGGTGCACAACGATTTGTAAGCCCGTACCCTTACCATAACTATTACAAACTTAATTGTGTGGCTTTTCGAAAATAAAATCATACATAATCAAGCAGATATAAAGCAGATCCTAGTAGGACCCGAACGAGACTGCGCGGCGCGCTGGAGAGAGGGATGCAGCGCAAAGCACGAGCAATGCTTGGCACTCCGTCAGACACTCCTCCTGGCTCTGATTGGTTGTTGCTTCTGGGCACAGTGGATTCTTTAATATGGAAATCGGAGACAGGGTGGAGCTTGGGGAAGCTGCCTTTTGTTTCACAGACGACTTGTCTAATACACTACTTTCAGTGTATAGTCACAGTTTTAGCAAATGTGACAAAAGGCTATTTTAATGCAAGTTATCAACTGCAGCTTTAATGCAGTCACTATAATAGACATGATGAAGAAGCTTGCTGATAATTTGGCTTTGCTGCCATCAAGTCATTAACTAGCATTATTAGGGATAACCCATGAGAATCATGTCCACTTCTTGATGAGGGTGCTTTTACCAGCTGGTAGCCATCATAACATTTTGAGTGTTCCCATCTATTATATTAAAATAGCGGGAGAATTAGCAGTAGAGGGTAAAAGGGAGCCTTTGACTTATTATGGCTAAGGTAACTGCTTCGATTATCATAAAAAATACTGCAGAGAAGGTGTCTAATCGGTAGGGGGCACAATCTGTGTTGAAATTGATTTACTGTTGAGAAATACAAAGTGTCATGAATATGAATTAACTGACCACACAGTGTAAGGACATTATTTTACATGCATTGTAAAACCCTACCATAAACATTATGAGATAAATTGCTATAGACATGAACCCTAGACTGGCTGAAGAGTCATTGATGGGGAAGGTTTGTTGTTGAATAAAGATCTGACAGTCAAGCTCCCATCCTCTTTACAGGCAAATATGTTGTCAAAGCTCAAGCTCAGAATAGCTACTCTGCTTCACAGTAGCTGGTTCTCCAAATCGCACACAACCTTAATGGCAATCAATCTGTTTATTTTCGCATTTGTTTTCTATTGTGGTACCACTGCTTTATGGAAGAATGCCATGACCTGAATGTGTCTAGCCAGGCTAAACTACTGCCAAGGTCAATGCATAATAGAGTGCATCTTAAAGATATCTATCACTCACTAGTGTTATTGCATTGTGGCATTATGATAGGAGTATAACCACAGGCCAGATTTGTCTTTGGAATACATTATGTCATACAGATTAAATAATTATCTCTATTGGGAAGAAGGAAGAGGTCATACCAGCAACAGCATTTGTTTAGAAGTTTGTTTAGATTTATTAGAAACGTACAATTTCAACAGATCGTGGTTGATCCGTGACCCCTACGGATCACTCCCCACGGTTCCGCACGCACGTGAACCGCGGATCACAAAGTTAACTGTCATTGTGTGAATATTAATTTTATTTCCACTTTCATATTTTAATGTAGCCTAATCTCCAGTTGCAAGTGCGTGGATCTTTTAAAAAACGTCTGTCCCTTTTAATGAGCGTTTCAATTGTTTCAATCATGGGACGGGAATGAGCTGGGAAACAGAACTGTGTGCAGAGCCATTGGATGTGTGTTGATCATCTCCTGCTCGGTGGAGGAGTGTTGTCACGAGGTGATGCTGACATGGCCCCAGACTATGTATGGATGGCACTGGCTATTGCGGCAGAAGCCAAGTCTCCAATTCAGACAAGCGGTATGGTTGTTGAGCGGCCCTGGTGGTGTCTAGTGCTATTGGACATTTCCTTGGACCTGGGACTCAAGTGGCGTCTGTCAGTGTCACTTACTCTGACCTGGGACTTCTGTGGCGTCTGTCAATGCTCCAATTGACAGACCGCTCTTATTTAACAACTTACAAAATGCTTTATAAATCTTTACGATATGTTAGTTCTTAAGTACGGCACAATGTAAAAATTTGTATACATAGTATTATTGCAAAATTTTGTTTGCCGACCATCACCTATTGCATCTTAACTGTTCTGGAGGGGTGGATTCCTCCCTCTGTGGTCCCTTTCCAAGGTTTCTTCCCTTTTTTTCCCCATGTGTTTTTAATAGAATTTTTTCCTTGCCTGGGGGGAGGAGCAGGGTAAGGGGGAGTTTTTTGTTTCCATGTGAAATGTAGGCTGTAAAGCCCTTTGAGACTGCAATGTGATTAAGGGCTATATAAATACAATTGACATGACGGCGTGGCCGTGACTTTGCGAGACCATAAGGGAAAACCAGCTCACGATACTAAAATGTACAATGTTCCTTACAAAATATCTTTCTTTTAACATACATTTGGGATGTGTGGCTTGTGGAGTTGGGAGCCATACAGCTCACATTTGTGAAGATGTTGTTGTTGTAGCATATTAGTTGGTTGTAATGATTGTTAATTAATGATTATTATTAGAACGTCGGTAAAGGAGTGATAACATACTGTACACTAAGGATTAGCTAAAGAAGAGAAAGTAAGCTATTTGCCCAATCTGAGCCATAGTAATACAGCTACAAATGTGGGCTCACTATTTGGGCAAGCAACAGGTCTCCATTGTACCTATTAATCTAATATGTTTATTACAGTTTATTAATGTAGTCTTATTGAAAAGTGGTACCGTAGACTCGCAGTGTTCCGTTTTCCACTTTTACTCACGGTGCATCGTACACTTGACGTAAAACTTGTCACAGAAATCATATCAATATTCAATTGATATGATTATCAAATCAATATTTAAGCAACTTACAAACATTTAAACTAAAGAATAACAAATCGAAGTATTTATCAAACACACAATTCTATACAAAAACTATGTTTTTGTGAAAATGTTTTTCGAGCAAAAGACACGAACAAAAAACTGTCATGTCGCGTCACTTTTCCTTGGCTCAAAATTCCATAAATATGTATTAAATAATATCAAACTAATTATTATAATGTAGTGTAAGTATCTTCCAAGTGTTTTATGTTCATGTTGGTCAGTAAAACATGTTTAAATATGTTGGATAAGAGCGGTGCCTGGTGGCAAGAACCAACCGCTACAGCATTAGCATAGAAGAACGGAACACAGTCATGATGTTCCATACACCACAGTAAGCGGTCAATTTTATTTGATTAAACAAATAAGATTGGTACAAAAGCATGTCGATCAAAGCTGAAAATGTTGCCAAGCCTTTTCTGGCAACAGTAATGCAATCACATTAACCGTAGCTTTGTTGGTTCTCGTTGGAGCCTCGTTTAAAGTCGATGCACGTCCAATTCTGTCCGGAACACTGTGAGTCTACGGTACCGAATACTAAATTGCCGCACTAATCCCATCAGCACTGACGACCTGTTATCGGTGTTTTGGCAAATACCGTGACAAGGAGAAGCATAGAGTAACAACTAGAATCCTCCAAGAGAGCTAAATGTGCTCGACACAGAAGGGCAAAACTTAGCATAACACAATAATCACTCCGTACCCTTATTTGAGTCTCTAGGTAGTTTAGTGTACATAAATCACAGCAATTTTAGATTTAGTCTTAGTCTTTACACGAAAATGCTTAATAGTTTTAATCACATTTTAGTCATTTTCATTCTAAATAGTTTTAGTCTATTTTATTCGACAAAAATAGAAAATAGTTTTTGTCAATGAAAAGTCATTACATTTTAGTCAACTTTTAGTCAAAAATGTTTCTCAGTTTAAACAAATGCAAAAGTTTAATACCGGTATGGCCTGTTGCATGCAGATGGTATGGTAGCATAGTCGACAGTGAACCTATAACCTATATAATAACTAATAACTATAACTTTATTCAGCCTGGTAGGACAATTTGACAAGATATGTTGTCCCTTTAAGTTCATTCATTCATTTGAACCTGGAAGGCAACTAAGGTAAGGTAAGGAATCCAGATTAGCGATGTAGGCTATTTATTTACTTTTTTAGACCAGTGTGCATATGGAATAGATCTGGTTTTCTGTCAATCTGTCCTACCTTGTCAGATTTTCCTACTGTAGAGCAAAAATTATATTTGTCTGTCGATCTGCCAAATTTTACATTGTGCTGCCCACTTATGTGTGCAGTTACGGTTGATCATACGGTCTCGCCAGCCGGCAGCCTGCACACTTATGTGTGCAATTACGGTAAATCATACACAGGCAGAGTTTTTACATTCAAGTATGAAACTATGGTAAATTACATATGCAGGCAGAGTTTTTAAATTGTAATTATACTAACGTTTTTGGCTCATCTCCTTTCGTCAAAGAAAATACATCTTAAATTTAGTTCTAATTATTATTATTATCAGTGATCTATTTTTGTCTCGTTAACATCTAGTTTTAGTGATGAAAAAAGGTTTGTTGACGAAAATAAGATGAACATATTTAGTCTTATTAACACTGTATATCACAGAGATCGTCCGTCCCCCTCGGGGAATCAAACCCCGATGTCCCACGCAGAGAGTGGACGCTCCTACAAGGCAGGCCAAAAACCCATGGCTCTGGCCTGCGTCGCCAGAGCGTCCTATGAGGTGTCGGAGAGTGAGGTTTAACTTACTGCACAGCTACCTGCTGGCCACCGTTACACTCGCCCCGCTAAACCTCACTCTCATCCAGGTCACAGCACCAGTGTGATGTAGATCGTCCGTCCCCCTTGGGGAATCAAACCCCGATCTCCCACGCAGAGAGCGGACGCTCGTACAAGGCAGGCCAAAAACCCATGGGCTCTGTCCTGCGTCGCCAGAGCGTCCTATGAGGTGTCAGAGAGGTTTAACTTACTGCACAGCTACCTGCTGGCCACCGTTACATATATGTGTATATATATTATTTAACATTCAATTTAACAAATTCAATTTCAAATTCAACATTCAATTTAATAAATGGACAGTGCTGTTGTCAAAGGCATTGGTCAGGCTCTATCTAATAGAATGTCACATCTAGCTCTCGTCAGATGCAGGTTCAGTAGTGCAATCAGATACAGATCTGATTTTGTGCAATGCTACCTCAGTCTTAACAGTCAAATTCATGCGACTTCTACGTCACTCTAGATTGACATTCACTGAGTGATCCCAACCAGCGTCACTACACTCCATTGCCCACAATTTGAGTCCAACTCTTGCCAAATATTGTATGCATGATCAATGCATGTGCAAATTACGGGAAATATGCGAGCAGTCTACCCACAGAGATAAAAAAGTGTGGGGTGTGCAGCAAGCTTTATTATTGGGCATGACAGTTCTGTACATTCGCTGGCTAGCTGCGCATCAACTTATAAATGACCGCTAATGCTGACTTTTTTGGCCTTCATGTATACTTGACAGCTTGCATGCAAAAAAACGAGGTTCTAATGTTTAAAAAAAAGTGTATTTTGACCAATTACATATTTAGAAATCATTAAAATATTGGTCTCACAAATTAAAAGTCCTAAAAATATATAGGACATGAGAAATACAACACAACAATACAGACAATCGGCAAGCTCCACTACGGCATGTTGGGTATCCTAGGAAACCTGATAATCGATCGATTAATATTGCTTCCTTACCCGTTTCTGGTCATTTTAAGTCCATCCATGCGACTATCCGATAGGAATTCATTGTATCACGGCTTGTATTATCCACATTCCACCTAGTTTCTGGTTTTCACACAAGCTATCGTGGCTGCCAATTTGCTTGTATTAAGTAAAATTGCCTTAGAATCTTGGTAGTTGTAGTCAATTCCACGTATCGCAAGCTTTCCAATTGTATCATACTCATTTCTGTGTGACGGATTACAAATTAACTACATTTACATTTACATTTATGGCATTTGGCAGACGCTTTTATCCAAAGCGACTTACATGTAGTACATTTGTCAGT
>JAODUH010005522.1:0-10082 GCA_027564835.1 Typhlichthys subterraneus | reverse complement strand
TAGAGAGAGAGAGAGTGAGAGAGTGAGAGAGTGAGAGTGAGAGAGAGAGAGAGAGTGTGAGAGAGTGTGAGAGAGAGAGAGAGAGAGAGAGAGAGAGAGAGTGAGAGTGAGAGAGAGAGAGAGAGAGTCCTTGCCAACAAATACGTGTAAAAACCGTACGGCTGCTGGCATCTCCAAACATTCACCTACCATGAACTCAAATCTCCTTATTGTCTCTGTCTGAATCTTTAACTAGAACAGGTGAGGTGCCCAGGTGTCACCAAAACAAAATCATAAATGGCTCCTACACACCGGCTTGCAGATTCTAAGGTAACAAATACAGTTGGGTGAGGTAATATTAATCTCAAATCGCAACCAATAATATTTTTCTGTCTCAATTACATTGCACTGTATTTACTGTCTAAAATAGTTGGAGTTGGGAACAAATATGGCGGAAGCTACATCGGAAGTGACGTCTTTGGTACCCATGAATTGGTACCAGCTAAAAAGTACAACAAAAGATAAATGTATACACTGAGCCATGTACCGATGCACAAAGAAAACATAATTCCATCAAAATCAAAAACAGCAACTTTGTGGCTGTGTTTAAAGTCCTGCGTCTGAGCGAGTACGCGTCTCAGATAGGCACAATGTGAGACACATTACCCGTACATATTTACAGGCCATTTTCCAACAAACAAACAACATTTCACAATTGAATGTTCGATAATACTGGTTTTTGTTTTTAGAATCAAGCTAGGGACAATTCCCTTGGTGTCTTTCTTGGTGCTGATAACCCTCCGTAGCATCCCCTGGGTGCTAAGATCCCCGGGTGCAGTAGGGTCTGCGACCAGCATGATGTCTCCAACTTCGCTGCAAAAGATATATCTAACTCAGTGTGCTAATCTTGTTTTTAGTTGGCGTAAATTACGTAGTTACATTTTGCAGCTGAAAAAAAAAACCAATATCTTACTTACTCTTGCTTTAAGTGTCACCAATGGTATTTTGCTGTAGAGGTTGGTGTAAGCAGCACCCAGACAGCTACAGTGTGTATATATATATATAGACATTCGACCATGCTCTGTACAGACATTACAGTAGCTTATATCATCTTCATGGCATACAGTAGAAACCCCAGCTTCAGGAGAGCTGACAAATGACTCCATGTTTGACGGCCACATCTCAGCATATAATGTTATGATCTAGAGATACTGAGACAACTTAGCTGTTAATAATAGTTTTCCAGTGGTATCAAAATGAGTATCGAGAACCGTGAAATTTCAATGGTACTGGCATCGACTATTACATTTCTGGCATAGTGACATCCCTAGTGTGCATACGAGTATGTGTGTGTGTGTGTGTGCATCTTCGTGTGCATGTATGTATGTGTGCACGTGTGTGTGCATGCATGTTACCTTTCTCCTGTTGCTGCGAGGCCGTCTGAAGCGAAGCAGCTGTTTGTGTTGTCGAGACACAAAGTTGACAGCAGCGTACTCCAGCAGTGCAGAGAACACGAACAGCAAGCACACTGCCATCCAGATGTCTATGGCCTTCACATACGACACCTAAACCCACACACACGCACGCACGCGCACGCACGCACGCACGCACACACATGCACACGCATGCACAAGCACACGCACGCACACACACACACACACAGTTAATTAATTCAGTAGGCTAGGCCATTTGGAAGGTTATTAACTTTTAACCTATGCCTACTCTATTATGAATTGATTCAGTTTGATCATAGTAGGCCTACCACGTGAATAGTCTAGAATAGCCTAGTCATTCTTGCAACTACCTGCATTAAAGAGCAAAAACAAAACATAATAGGATATTTAATAATAAAATGTGGATAAAATAATGATAAAATAAATATTGTTATTGTTGTTAATTAACTGTAATTTGTGATCTGTAATCTGAACTGTGCATGTGTGCTTTAGGTGGGAATTATAGTATTTTTAAAGAATGGTTTAAACTAGTATTGAGGTGCCCCCTACAGTTAATAAAGGTGTATTGTCAACAGACAGCACAATGGGAACTGTGTTTAGTGTTACTTAAAAGGTGACTAAAACTATTAAGCATTTTCGTCTAAAGACTAAAACTAAGACTAAATCTAAAATTGCTGCCAAAATTAACACTGCAGTGTTTAGTAGCCATATCCAGGCTGTTCTCTGTTTGATGCTAAATGCGTCACTTGCAGTGGACTGCCTGACCTAATGTATCTGTGCAAGTTATACCCAGACACAGTTTATAAAGGCTGCTACAAACTGGCATTAGATTAAATCAACTTTGTATACTGAATCTGCAATAGAGTTTCCATCTGCTAATATTTATTCATATGAAAATGATCAAGATTATTGCTTTTATTCATTCGAACAACACAGCGAGCACAATTCATGGGACACATGATTAATGCAGAAATAACAAGGTTCAGAGCATCAATGTTTAATAAATTAATGTATAATGATTTATTAATTAGGAGGTTTTGGCTAATTAATGGCTCACTTTGGCACAATCTGTGATGTGTAGTGAAAGTTCAGTGCTGTTGAGAACAGAGGCATGTTTACCTTCCTCTAAATATTACAGAGAAACGGTCCTGACATACTACCCAATAGTAGCCTAGTTCAAAGTATACTTCACGTGAACACGTCGGCTATTTCTGTATACAAAAAAACATTGTTTGCATTTACCAATATTTATAAACTACGATTTATTTTTATGTGCACAAATTATTTCCTTGTGACCAACATTGGTGTAGTTAAGAGATATAGGACATCTATTGCTGTTTGTAGTGGGATTCAGCCTGTCACACATGTGCAGTCCAGTGCACATCCTCACGAACAGAATACTTTTGTGGACAGCATGCGTGACGATATTTACCTCACTCACACAGTCAGCCGACCTTCGCAAAAAGAATGCCTGGACCTTAAGACTCTGTATGCCCCATTCCACCACGTGTGTGTGGGTGCGTGTGTGTGTGTGTTTGTGTGTGTGTGTGTGTGTGTGTGTGCGTGTGTGTGTGTGTGCGTGCGTTCGTGTGCGTGTGTGTGGTGTGTGTGCAGGAGTGATGCTAATGAGGGTTATGCAACATAGTGCTCCATGTTTGATTATTACTCATGCATACCAGACACCAGAGCAAGACACACTCTCTCACACACCGTGCACACAACAATCATACGATATGTGCACTGGCACGTTTAAATCACGCATCCGGCCATTCATCTATCCATCTCAACACACAAGCACGCACACACACGCACACACACACACACACACACAAGCACACACGAGCACACACGCACACACAAGCATACACACACGCACACACACGCACGCACACAGGCTCACCTTTGGTAAGGACGTCCTCGACCCAGAGCTTTGCGTCGTCATGGTGAGCACCGTGGTGATGCCCAGGGCCACCCGCGCGGGTGCACCATGTTGATCCAGAAGGACACCCAGGACAGGATGACGATGAGCAGGGAGGGGATGTACATCTGGATCAGGTAGTAGCCCATCTGGCGCTCCAGGTGGAATCGCACCTCGATGCAGGTAAACTTACCTGAGGAAAGGACCAATCAGTGTCCACCAGAGGGGGCGGGACTTAGGGGTGAGCAATGTATTGACTCAGTATCGCTATGGCAATATCATGTGTGAAAATGTTGCAGACAGTTTTGCAACAGTCAGTTTATTTTGTGGAGAGATGCGTCCATTGGCTGTGTGTTTAAGTCGTGCTCCTAGAGGAAGCATAAGAATGTCATAAGCTATACTTATGTTTACAAAAATCGATATGAATGTCAATATTGCAGTTTTCATGCTCAATATCGTAATATCACATTTTGTCAATATCGTGCAAACCAGTGACTACCAGAATGTCCATGAATGAGAGATGCTACTTCTTCTTGTAAACTTCTTAGAAAGGTAAATCCTTCCTACCACTCAAAGCGCTTAAAAGGATCGCCTCACATTCACCCGTTCATACACCGATGGTGATGTCAGCCATGCAAGGTGCCATCTAACCACCGGGAGCAGGTAGAGCTAGGTGCCATGCTCAACGACACCTCGACACTTATAAACGATATTGTCAAATTTTATGTCTCTTTTGAAAATATACCGATATAAATTAAATACCGGTATATTGCCCAGCCTAGATGTAACAAAACTTTTTTTTTTATTAAAAATATTTAAATAGTAAGTTATCGCTGCAGTGGTCTTGTATTTGTTTCCCATAGCTGTACATGAAGCATGCTATCAAATGTCGGGGGGGGGGGGACCTCACTTTGCACCCACCCGCAGGTCAGACATTACCAAGAACCAGTATGCTACTGTACCAAGAACACTACGGTCATATTTCCATACTCAATAAATACAGATTTAATTGAACTTAAAATTGTTTCTTACAAGTGAAAGACATTTTCCTTTAATTCTGTTGTATTTTTGTTCTTATAAATTGTTGGACATGGATCATACCAGAGCCATGTAGAAGAGAGAGTTGCGCCGATAGAATGTTTGAAATTCTCAACGGTCACATGGTACATGGATACATTTCCAGGAAATGCTTGGTGGGCAATTTGAATAGATGCTGTAAATAGAGATAACTGCAGTTTATTGGTAATTAGTAATCAATATACTGTATAGGGTAGAAGTAGTATGACTAACTTTGAGGTTACACGATCCGCCATTGCTGTGAAAAAACAGTTCCATTATAGTGAATAGAGTTGGCACGACCCTCTGTTCTACATGGCTCTGGTGCGTACCATCCTGTTGATGCAGGTTCAAGAGCAATGCCTGCTGCTGTAAAAGTTGAATAATGCACAACCACAAAGCATATCAGCAAGACAGCGCTGTGTCACCTACAAGAAATGAGAAGGAGCATTTATGGACACAACCCCAGGACTTACAAACCCCAGTGCTCCAGAAAGAATCTCTCAGTTTATATACTGTGTTGTAGTAAAAGATCTGCTCATTTTTTGCTCATTATAAACTTACTCACTGTATATGAAGAAATTATGAGGTATAGAGTATTCATCAGTAGCTTTTCTGTATGACAGCTAAATGCTAACACTATTATGTCATATGACTAATCAACATGGGTAAAGATAGTTGATGATTTAAATTAAATGACTAAACGGTAAAAACGAGCATCCTTCAGTCGTGTGTGTGTGCATGGGTCTGTGTGTGTGTGTGTGTGTAGCTGGTTCATCACTACACCTTCAGCAGAAACTCTTCACATTTAATCAGTGTTACATTTACAAACACACACGCTCACGTGCACACACACACGTGCACACACATGACAGACAAGCACATATGTAGACTGTAGGTTCGTGAGGTAATTGCAAATTACATATTCATTTCATATTCTGGAAGAGTGATCTTTAAGAGTGATTACAAAATTGTGTAATTAAGAGATAGTAGGACATCCATTGCTGTTTGTAGTGGGCTTCAGCCTGTCGCACGTGTAGTCCACGTGCACGTGTCCTCATGAACAGAACATTGTGGAGGTGCGTGGACAGCATGCGTGACGATATTTACCTCACTCACAGTCAGCGGACCTCCGCAGAAAGAATACCTGGGCCTTAAGACTCTGTATGCCCCATTCCACCATGTGTGTGTGTGTGTGTTACCTGTGTTGTAGTGCTTGGTGCAGTATCTGAGATCTGATTCGTCCTTGAGGATGAACTGTGGGAGGGTCAGCCCATCGGCCACTTGGACTGGCCCATTCTCCTGCCACTCAAAGATCAGGTCATTCATGGTGTAGCCAACTGCCAACAGCAAAGGGTTGCAACAAGCAGAGCAGCAGGTGATCGCTAACTAACGACAACATGTCTGCATTAAAATAGCAAGTGTAACCAAGTAGAAATGATAAGGCAAAACAATGAGATGTATTTCAAGTAAGGAAAGCTGAGTTCACAGACGTAGCGGCCATTCCTTTCTTTCCACATAACAGTTAGTGTTAGTTGTGGTGTAACTTGTTACATAGTGATGGTACGGCCCATGAAAATGGTTTAGCCCACCTTCAAGGTAGAGAGGCGTGTCTGTGTAACTAGCGCTCTCTCACCAGGTTGCGGATATGGCGGGTCATGCCCGTATGATGTTCATCAATAAAGGACTGTTCAGTAGCACTTTACAGTGTCATGCCGTTATTACCCACGTAACACGACCGTGTTCAGGTCCAGAACATGGGTCATTTACGGTACGACTTTCTGCAGCTATGACATACGTCACATCATGCAGGCAGCCTTGGTAGCATATGTTCTGTTCCCAGCCAGCCAAGGTGTCTGCTGAGGCTTAAGTGTCGTGCCACTGACCCCTGAAAATGGTTATGTAACAGTTCTTTCCAAATGCAAAGCATGAATAATTATTAATATAGTCTTTCACTGGGACTTTTTAGCCATTAAATAGCAAGCTAACAACCAGGCTTGTGGTGTGCGGTACTATTGAGAACAACAGTTGCGTTGCCATGTGTTAGAATCACTGCAAGTGTTACCACGACTCCATGTGGCCAGGTTATGCACTGAATAAGTGAACAATGGATAAATGAGTCATGAACCCATAAACAGCACTTAACCAGGCTTTCATTAAATGGAAGTGAGCACGGCACTTCTAAAATCCCTCTCCATATGGGTCGGAAAGGGAGAAGAGAGTGGGGGGTGAGGAATAGCCTCGTGCCGGGATTCCACCGGGCAAGTGTGTGCAGCGTTCCGGCTCTGAGGCGGGGTTGTTACGTTTTCACGAGGCGCCAACTTCCACCGGGAGCATTTCAAAAGCGTAGCACTTGCGAGGTAGTTGTATTGGTGAGATCAACAAAAACAACTTTGCCTGTCCGACATGGACTCACTTCCACTCACTTCCACTCCAAAAAACTATTGCAATTATTTTCCACACCATGGTCCTTTCTGGAATTGTCCTTAGAATAATAATTTACTAGCCAATCCTCATCGTCCTAGATACTATCATCCTCCTGGAACATCTGGCTGTCCAACCATTGAAAAATGTACTACATGTACGTCACTTTGGATAAAAGTGTCAAATTCCGTAAATTTAAATGTAAACGTTGATGACACCCAACTCTACCTCTCCAGCAATACCCACAGACTCACTCTCCCATTTCCCTCATCAACTGGTTCCATGGCATCAAGAGTTGGATGAATACAAAACGCCTCCAACTCAACAGCAATAAAAATAGAGGTCTTTCTTATCGGCTCCAAATCCACCCTCTCCAAACAGCTGAACCTAACCATCAATATTTATGGCTTGCCGGCCACCCTTTCCTTTGAACCTCACATTAAGAACCATCACCCGGACAGCCTTTTTCCCACCGTCGCAATATCTCAAGACTCCGACCGTCTCCACCACCATTCAAGCACTGAAACTCACAGTTGGTGCCTTTGTCCCTCCTGTCTAAGATACTGCAACACTGTTCTCACTCAAATCCCCAAGCAAACTCATCAAGAGACTCCCAACGGGTACAGAACTCTGCAGCAAGAATATTCAGTTTAACTAGATCATCTGAACATATCACACCAACTGTCATCAAACTTGTGTGTGTGTGTGTGTTTGTGTGTGTGTGTGGGTTTGTGCAAGTATCCTCACAGCTCTCTAGTTGCATAATGCAGGTCTGGACATCCATAGGGAAGTTCTTGAGGTCTATTGGACAGGACAGTGTCAGCGTGAGCCTGAGAGGCAGAGAAGGAAGGACACAGAATGTTAGAATCAGCTAACTTGATGAAAGATCCTCAGACTGGGGTCCATACACCCCTGCGTGTCCAAGGCATGTGTTCCGGGGGGGTCTGACCTGCTTGAACTCACATAGAGAGTATATGGACATACCGTGTACTGTATGTTCGGCTTGGAGCTGGGATTGCTGACCGAGTCTACTTTAGTTTTGTAAATAGTTTTCAAAAACGACCCCAGTAAACCCATTTGAAGATGTAACAAAGATTTTAAGGCTTACCAGCAGCCAAACATTCACAAATACATTAGTCTGGACAAGTTTATTTTTGGATTCCAAGGCAGTGTACAGACCAAAGTGCCTCTGGACGCAATTGGAAAGCGCTCCTCTGTACAATATTTGAAACAAACCTGCCCCATATTAGATACAAGGTTGTGAATCATTGGCCCATCCAGGCTGGGTGGAAATGGTCTTAATGAATCTGGTGGCTGACCAGACATATCTACCAGAGCAAATAAAATATCAGCTCCCAGATGTGTCTCTGGTTCCCAGGTTATAAAGCTGAATTTCTAGAAAGAATGTCAGTAGACTGGCTGTTTACCTAGAACTTCTGCACGGCTAAGAAATACTGCACTTTAGAGGTCCTATACGGTATTTTAGTAAACATTAAGATAGCAGCAAATAACTGAGTATTCACTGTACATCATGGCATGAGCAAACTAACTATTGCTCTCAGCTCAATTTGTTTTCTCTGAGATTAAAATCTGGAAACAGCGTTACTGTTTTCACAGCCACCCTGCTGGCGACCCAATCAGCGAGGGTTAGTGAGATGACTTTGAATTCAAGAGTGTTTCAAAATGGTGGTAGAGCTAGATGAGGCGATCAAAACAATTTCAGCAACGCCGATTGGTTAAAGGCTGTCCAATAGTTTCAAAATTAACCAGAGGTCTACGTCCAGTAAGAGGAAACCACTGAACACTTCCCAATGGAGCGTGGCCAGACCATATTCACTGAGGGAATTTGGTAGCAGAAGACCCCTTGGTCTCTTGGTTTACTTACCTGATGGAGTAAAGGACATTTCCGTTCTTAAAAATCCTGAGCAGTTTGTTATCGGTGGTGACTTCATGAAAGTGGGCTCCCTTCTCATTGGCGAAGAACAGATCTGGCTTCCATATGGAGTCCAACATGGAGGGGTCCAGGTCTAGAGAGTCATCGGGGTACTCAGAGTAGGCTAGCCTCGGGTCATTCCACTGTTGCCGGAGGAAGATATTCATTCGGTAGTCCTAAGCGGGGCGGCCAACGTATGGGTAAGATGAAAGGCCAATGAGCACACAGTGCAATAGTAACTTGTTTGTTTAGAAGACGACAGAAGTCCTTCTGACAGCTTTCATTTTTAAATATGCAATATTTAAATAATTAGTAAACTTTCTGAAAGATTCTATTATCCAGTGACAAATCAACCTTTTAAGTGCAATAAAGGTGAAATTAGTGAACTCAAAAATAGAAACCTAAAATATATTTCTGTTTTAAATACTGTAGCTAATTACTACTTTTTTGCATCTGAACTCCTCAGTTAAACTGCAACTGTGCAGCATCAATGCCTTTCGGATCATTCCAACAAACATAACTGTTTTACCAATAAAATTAATTCCCTTTTCTATCTATGTGTGAAAGGAATGGGTTATCATCTGTCTAATGATGATGAAATATACAGTATATGCTTACAAATCAGTAGCATCTCATATATATATATATATATAGTAAATAAAAATATGAAATGTATATATAGTAAACATCTGAAAAAATGATGCAGTGGTCTCTTCTCTTTATTTTATGTACATATATAGTCATATTGTGTATGTAAAAGTTTAATAATGACATGAAAGCATGTATTATTTAAACTAACGATAAATAATTAAAACATGTATACATATAAGATCATTCATTAAAAACTAAATGATCATTGGCCACGTATAGCACTTGATTCTGTGTGCCAGCACAACAGGGTAAGAGCATCTCATCACACTGACTGATTGTTGTTAGCTTGGTGGTCGTGTCGTCACGCAGGGTATTGTCATAGAAACAAAACCTGTGCACAGCGCTTTTTAATGACGCGCTCCCCCAGCGCTTTTCTGTCGGGGCTTTAAAGTACATAGGGTCAGGTCAGAGGTCAAGCTGAGCCTAGCCTGAGGTTACGTCACCTTGCATCATCTGCCAGGCTTCAGTCAAAGCAACCAGCGGAACGAAGGCTCACGGCCAGATGGTCAGAAGATGAATGAGTAAAGGGTCTCATTAATCCTGCAGTGACATATGGCTCTTTCCTCCTGGTTATCTCCATTTGGAAACATCTGCACAAGAGGCATGCGCACAAAGGGCTGACGGTCGTATACCTTCCATCGCCATGCCGAAAAAAACTCTTCTATGG
>JAODUH010005521.1:0-10082 GCA_027564835.1 Typhlichthys subterraneus | reverse complement strand
ATGCCTGTGTCAGCAGGAGTAGACACGCCCCCTAGCCACCACTAACCCCTCAGCAGTGCAGGATCCTCACAAAAACACTTGTCTTTCCATCCTACCCCATAGCACATATGAAGAATACAGGACATTGTTGTCACATGTAGCACACATCCAGTACTTGCCAGAAATTCCTGCAGTTCCTTTAACGTTGCTGTAGGCCTCTTGAAGCCTCCCTGACCGGTTTTCTTCTCGTCTTTTCATCAATATTGGAAGGACGTCCAGTTCTTGGTAATGTCTCGTGCCATATTTTCTCCACTTGATGACGTATGGTATATCTAATGCTTTGGAAATTGTATTGTACCCTTCTCCTCAATGATATATTTCAACAATTAGATCCCTCTGATGCTTTGGAAGCTCTCTGCGGACCATGGCTTTGCTATGAGATGAGACTAAGAAAATATCAGGAAAATCCTACTAGAACAGCTTAACTTAATGTGTGATTATACAGAGTCACTTTAAATGATGGCAGGTGTGTAATGACTTATATTTAACATGAGTTTGAATGTAACTGGTTAATTCTGAACACAGCCACATCCCCAGTTATCCCCATTGAAGATTTCAGTTTGTTTTCAATTGAATTGTTCACATTATAGGTCACAATAAAGGTGGAAAAACTGTCTCATTCTTTTACATAAAAAAACTGGCATTTTAACAGGGGTGTGTAGACTTTTTATATCCACTGTATGTACCTTGAAGTGTCCTTGAGAAAGACACTGATATTCTACCTGGATTATATATCATGTAAAAGTTTAAAATGGCTGCATATTTATACCATATATTTGACAGTTTAACATCGTTTTTCATCCATCTCAGACACTAAAGCCATATGGGTAAGAGCACCCTGCTTGCACCATATAATCTAAGTATTACCTCTAAGTAAATATTAACCAGGAAGGGTGAATGAGTCTTTGCTATAAGCAGTATTACTCTGGGCAGTAGCAAACTCACACCTGTTACATATTCATGCAGCTTCCCCCCAAGCCCTTAGCCAGGGTCTAGGGTCTTCTACGTGACCATCTTAGATGCGAAGTGTGAGCCAGCCAGAAGATATGCTCATGCAAGCTTGCGTCGCCAAAGTTGTCGTTGTCTTGGCCGTAAAAAGGGATTTGTTAGAGGTGACAGTTGCTAATCCTGCAGAGGACTGCGTGTTGGTGAATGGCAGTGCTTACTCAGCACTAGTCACCATGTTTGTTATGTTGCATTTTGCTTCGCACAGAAGGCAGAGATGGGTGGGTATGGCAGGTCTAGGGAAAACACACCTGAGTCACATGAATTTGTCATTATCAGGCTTCTAATGACCCAGTAAGTGCCAGTTCAGGATGTTCTGCCGCCTATGCGAGACAAATAAATATCCACTTTGGGAAGATCGACAGTGTACAATAATCCTAGGTCAATGCAGCCTATTACAAGATAACTGTAAACTGATACACTTATACAAATATCTGTTCACATTTTGAAACCAAGTTGGGTAATGACACAATCATTGAATCTAGGTAAGGCCACCAACGGCTCTGTAGTCGACTGCACAGTGCAACACATACCGGTAGTTATAGACCCACAGACCGGTAGCAATACTTCCAGCCATATAACGTTACAGCAGGCCACAGCTTATGTTTTAACAGAAATTACTTAAATTCCATTTACTTCAAGCCAACATTAACTTGGTGTAAATACAAGAAACATAGGTTTTGATGACCTAACATAGCCAAATATAAAAACAAGTTAGGCTAAACTCATCTCAAGTTCGTAGCCTACAGTACCATATGCCCGCATTATCATAGGCCTACTTGATCGTCAGTATTGCAGCAGTGGTCTTGTACATGACAGTTAGTGATCGATACCGTATCAAGAGAATGATATTGAATGTTGATTTAGCCTACCTCAGCGATCGTTGATAGAAGACCAACGCTAACCGGTGTGAGGCATGTGTATTGCTTGTGGTGAAATTACACACTGAATGATGAATTAACATCACTGTTTTATATATTGATGAGTATGGTTTATGTGTGACGTGAAATAATATTGTCAGTACATTTTTGACATTGTAAAGCGCGGACTGCCACATTGGCCTATAATCCCACTATAGCGGATGCTGCTAGCGGCCGCAGATGCTACAATTTAAAAATAGACATCTGCTATAATCTGCTGAAATAACCCTAAATCTTACCTTGATGTTGTCATTCTGCTTATAAATTGCTTTTAAGATAAATAATAAACACATCATATTTTACCAGAATTCTCTGGTACACTCAAACTTGAAAAACGCTGGGAGGGACATTGCTCTCATTTGAGCTTGAAGCTAGCAAGCGTTCTCGATAATGACTGACCCTGCCGTGCCTTTAACTAATTAGTTTTATTTACAGATTTAAACTGATCAGTCCTCGCTGATGACGGCTGACGCAGCCAATTGTCAAAATGGCGCCTCAAATGAACGCCGCTGGCTGGCACTGCAACCACTCATTTGAACCAGGTGTGTTGGAGCAGGGAGACATGTAAAACATGCAGGGCAGTGGTCCCCCAGGACCAGCGTGGGGAAACACAGGACTTTGAGTGATTGCCATTTGTGGTGATGTACGGAGGGAGGAAGAGAATGGAGAGCGAGGAAGAAATGTACCACTGGGTACGATTGGCTGCTGGAAGAATAGGGAGAAGGACAGTGCTGTTGGTGTAGCAGGATCTGGTGAGGTTCTCTGCCTGGGGAGCTCATGCAGAGGGAGAATGGAAGCCTGACGTTATCGGGCCACGCTGGTGGCACAGTATGGCTGCATCAGAGAGGATGATGTGGTTTTGCTTGCCGTCTCCAGCACGCCTGTCGCTAATCTGACAGGGCATGGACACACTACACAAAAATCAATCCCATGAATCCCTAAATGTGTCCTTCGTGCTTTTTCAGTCAATAGTACACTTTACATGTCTTCTCTGAGCTAGTTGCTTGTATTTAGAAATTTGTGGATTTGTCAAACTAGCATTTTAAGACAGGCATATTCTTATTAACATTTTAATTTAATTTTTTCTATTTTTATTTTTATTATTATTTACAGATGTGCAAACTACTGTAGAAGGTCATAAAATATTGCACATTGTACAAGTCTTAAATTGTCAGATTGTGCCATTATACTTGAAAAAATGCAAATTCAATTTACTAGACAGACTAAAATGTGTGAAATATATTTTCCTGAGTTTGTAGATTTCAGACATATTGAGCATGGCTTAATTAGTGATTTTAAAGGCTTAGACGCAACCCGCTTCCTGGAACTAATTAAGTGCCCAAGTTTCTTTCACAGACTAAGTTTGGATGTCACGCTTCTCAGAAAGCTTGGAGTTATTACTGTGGGATATATTCCATGAAGGACACATTTTGTGTTGAACTTTACTGTATGTTTGCACGTATGATTGTGCACCTAGAGATAGGAAAGATTGAATGATGTGTGCGTGTAGTGATGTACAGCAGGGAAGTCGATTCCTATTCCGAGTCAACGTGATGCTATACAGTACAGTACCTAATATCAAATCGTTATGGGACCCACAACACAATTCTTTTGCACGAAACATTTAGCCGTGAGAACGGCAGCTTCCTCTATTTTCATGCCATCATGTCGACAACCACACGAGAGATGGGTGGGGAAAAAGATTTCCCAGCATGCATTGTGATTCATGTTTGTGCCGTCTTCAGTATCTCCCAACAGCACTTGTTTTCCTGGGGATACACTGTTGTGCAGTCAGTGCCGAGAGGTCTGTCACAGGTTTGACACAGTTATAAGGTAGGAGAACCGCAGGCAGGAGAGCCTGTTTGTTCTAGAACGTGTCTGTCTAGCTGTCTCTATCTCTCTCCTGTGTGTTTGTGTGAAAGAAGAGGCACTTCCAAACTATTTCATCTCACATTCTAGGAAAGAAGGCTTATAGATACATGCATGTGTTCACATTGGCAGCACATGCACGTATACACATGCACAAGTTTCACAGCAATATATTAACTTGTCACTCTCACACACACACACACACACACACACACACACACACACACACACACAGTCAAGAACAGATGCAATGTACGAAAATTCACTGACACACCGGCATTGGCATCTTTCAATACATTTGCACACACACATTCATCACCTGCAGAGCAGACCATGGGTAATGCACTCTGACATCTGGGCTGACACAAGTCATAAACGTGAAATGCTATTAGCCCGCTAGCAGACGTCCAACCTTGTCCCAAGATGGTCTGTCCTGCCTTTCTCTGCGTGCGAGATGCCAGATAAACAGGAAATTACTCTGACAGAAATGGGAACAGACAGAATTGGCGCTTAACGAGGTAGAAGGCTAGGGAAACAAACATCGGGTGTCGGTTCGTTATTTTGCAAGGTTAAGAATATGGTCCTCTAAATTTCATCAGCGAGGCCTTGTGAATGTAAACCCTAACACTGACAGCGGCTTAATGACTCCTCCACAATCCCCTGTGTGTGACAGTGTCAGAGTGTAGAGAAAGAAGGATGATGGACATTTGACGCACAAAGTGACTTTCACTACGCCGGAAATGTGAGGCTTTAGGATTGATCACTCGAATGTTAAACTATATGAGGGCTGTTAGACTGACCCTGTTGCATCCATAAGAAGGAGACATTCACTGAATACCCATGGCTGTCCTTGTATGCAGCTTTTCTGGCAAGTTACATAACCATGAGACATTCTAATGCATTGTGCAACTTTTCACTAAAACCAGAAAAATTGTTTTAGCTTCTTTCCCAACTCCCCAGACAAACTCAAAAGCTTGTCACTTGTTAGTCTCAGCCTCTACTGATCATTAGCATTACGTCACATGAGCCACTCTGTTTAACTTCTGAAACTGTACATAGACCCTTGTAAGCGCGACAGCACTTTATGGAAGTGAGTAAGTCAATTTTCATTGACTGTTAGCATTGTCACTCACAATAATTCTGTGAATAATTGGAATTGTGTGGTTAATGCCGGGTTCAATCTACATTTTAGCCCAGTTTTCAGCTCGCAAACAAGTTTTTTGAGCTCGCAGACAAACCAGCCAATGAGAGAGCAAGACAAGGGCGAGATGAAAACAATGGGGAGGAGTTATAGCCTTTGTAAACATTTGAACTGCTTGAAGAAACATGCAAAGATACTGGAAAAATTCAAGTCTGACTGAAACACATTTCCCTTGTTGATAACACTTCTTGTTTGATTCAAATGACTTTAAACAATTCTAATTACATAAGTGGTGGGAAATATTGTGTTTGGAAAACATGTTGAGAATGTACCGGCTCCATATTAACGAGGTGCGGCCACTACTCCGAATATGACTAGGCCTATGCTTGTGAAACAAATCTCCAAGCTCCAGTTTGACAGTCGGATGAAACATCTTGTTGTGTGTGACATCCTATCACCGTTCAGTCATGTAGTGTGAATCACACAACAACGTCAACTCCTCAAGACACCCGATTACAAGAGAGACAATCGTGTCGTGTGTGCTGCGCGTCGATCAAAATACCCCTCCTTTCAAGTAGGCAGGTCTCTTGACGCAGTTGGCCAACGCTATGTGCCAGACTTTACTCAAGTAAAGACTGGCTCTGCAACACTATTCACTTGTAGTGAAAGCAATGCCAATGTTCATTGAGAACTTTGAATGAGTCAAATATACAATTTGCTTTTATGTTGATTTTGTTCTTACTTACTTAACTACTTGTTCTTACTACTTGATGAGGTTTTTTTTACAGATCACAACATGCATCATTAGGGTAGGGTACGAACTTTGTACTTTTAGGAGAACCAGCCAAAGTACGTCGATACTACCAACATTTCCATACCATAGAGCATGTAATAAGAGAAATGCGAGCAAGATTACATCATCCCTGCACAGCCTGCATCTTGTTTAATGTTCAACACAATCACAGCTAGCCAAAAACCAATCAGTTTTTTCAGTTCTTTACTCCGACTTACTCAATTTATCCAGCGCTGGCTGCAGGCGTATCAATAGAAAAAAAAGTATGCTCTGGCTTATTTATAGATTGCTCAATATTCATGCTGTCGTTGTCTAGTAGGCTAAAGAGTTTCCAGTAGCCTAGTATTTTTGATACTGGAGCAGTGCAGAAACCAGACTGCTGTAGAAGCCAACACAGCAAACTGTTAAGCAGCAGTAGCTCTGATGAGAAAGCAGGAACTAGGTCTCGTGCGCACATCTCTCCGGTGATGAACACGTGTTAAGATCAAACCGAGTAAACTATTGTTTATAGGAGCAATATATACAATGTCCTGCTTTTGGATTTTGACCCGGAGGCTACAACTACAATTAATGTCACTATTGAAAGTGTGCCATGCTACTGTAACGTAACCTACTATACTTCTGCTTCAGCGAATGAATTTAAATTAGTACACAGCATAAGCTAGCAACAGGGTGCGATCAGGAAAACTGAGACAGGCACAGTTAAACAAGTATTATATTATAGGCTATAAGCCAAGCAGAACTCCTAAAACACATTGTTTGTAAACATGTCAGTCAGGCAGGTTTTTTCCATACATGTACATTAAATTACTGTAATGTTATTACAGAGAGTAAAGTACCGAAAAAAAGGTATTAGGTACCGGTACAGAATTCGAGGTACCGGACCTGCACCGATATCGATTAAAATGTGAACGGTACCCAATGCTAATCATCAGCATTTGGTCTTCTTAGAAAGAAATTTCAATACGTCTTATTTTCTATTATTTAATATGGTTGTGCAGACTGTAAACCAACATGGATCTGAGATGGATATTCTGTACATTATGTGATTTCATACTTTTAGTATTGAAGTCGCCTAATACTGTATATAGTATTTGCTTTCTCTAATTATGAAAACAATGTCCTTGTAATAGAGCGGTGAATATTTTAATACCAGACGCATTATTCATCCAGATGGTTAAGGGCTATGGTACGGGTGCTATCTTTTAGCGTCAGCAGCATAAGCACTCTACTGATTGCTCTTGTAAAACTACAGAGCTGTTGAGTTGCAACCTTTGAATCGTTTCCCCTGCCCAGAGCCAACACCTAGCAGTATCACAGTGAGTACACGCATATGCCAAGACTGCCAAAACATGATTTATTGCCATGGTAGGCCTGCTGTAAAATGTGTAGCGAATGCCACCGATTGAAATGCATTGGCTCAATACCAAAACAGCAGTTTGGGAGGGATGACTTATGGAGGAAATTTGGCAAATTGAAAGAGATACTGATAGAACTATTTGTCCTTCCAGTCCAGTATGATAACGATCAGAGGTCTACAGATGTTTTAAAAATAAATAATATGTTGAAGTTAATGTTGTAGTATATTGCGTTTGGAAAATGTTGCCTAAACTGATATGGTCATAATGTTGACATTATATGCCATACTGTACCTGTAGTGAGAGCAAGGTAAATTGTATGCGTTAATGGGACATATCTTTTCATTTTATGATTTTCACATTAATCTTTTGGGGTATCAATGAACTGCCAACTCTAAATACCTGCACCTCTCTCATTCCTACCTCTCTTATTAAAATGCAATACACTTTGAAACATATTTCTCTACATATTTTGCTGTTCTAATTCACATTTCTTATGACAAATGCTTTTGATAATACAGTAAAACAACCTTCCATATTTTTAGCTGACTGTGGTGTTTATTAAACAACTCCCCATTATAACCTTGCTCATTAAATATAACATAAATAAATATATACATATAAAATGTCTCTGTGGGGGCTCTCCTATTATCTTATAATGAGAGGGCAGATTAAAAAAGAAATAGAACATACATCTAAGACAGAGGAGCTGACACCAGGAGACCAGTGAAAGGAGGCGTAGGGAGCAGTGGGTAGAGAGGGGGAGCAAACATGAGGAGAAAGATAAAGAAAGGAGAGCGAGAGAATGATTGCAAGAGACAAGTGAAGAGGAGAGAAAGAACGTGAAATAAAACTGCGGACAGCATGACTAGTCTACAGAAACAAGAGAGGGAGGTGGAAGGAGAGGTGAGTTACAGTAATAACAGAGTAGAAGGTAGGAGAGACACGTAGGAGGAGGAGGGAAGCGGTCAAGAGCTCCTAGGAGTTTCCACAGTCAGGAGGAGGTAGTTTTCGGCGAGCGCACGTTGAAGATGGACGACGGGTGACAGTTTGAATCTAATATTTTTGAGTATTTACACAAATTGTTCAAGATTCAAGTTCGCCACTGTTCACCAATTCTGAGCGCACCTCAGCAGACGATGCAAATGGTAATGCTGAATACTTCAATTCCCCTCCCTACGCAGCTCTCATAGGCTAAATGTTGTGGAAAATCATATTTACTGTATGTAGGTTAATTTGGTAATGTAAATGATCAAATCTATATATCTATATATCTATACTGTATAAATACACACACACACAGACAGAGGTAGACCCTCCCATATCCTCCCCAAAAACACACACACTGTGTGTGCCAGGGTATATATGCTGTAGGTAAACTGCTGAGGTACTCGTGTCTTCGGGGGACACACACAAACCCGCTGGTTCTCCTACGGGTGCGGAGGATAAATCACCATGGCGATTATCGCCACGGTATGTGTTGATAGGTGGTGCCCTCCACATGCGCTCCTGGGGCATCAGATACACAGACAGAAGGTGTTACTCCCTTACCATGGGGACACAGAGGTGTGTGGTCTCCCCCCATCTATCCATCTATCTGCTATCTCTCTCTCATCAGGGTCAGTGGAAGCGTCTACACTAGTCCCTCATGTGTCTCCGCCCAATGAATCTCTTCCCTTTCGCCCTGGATGTGTTCATGCTTTTTAATTCTTTCTTCTTGACTTTACCTCCCGTTCTAGTTTCAGCATCTCGCTACCATGCGTGGCGTAATCACTTTAGTCATGGATGGGCCCAACTCCCTCTCTCTCTCTCACACACACACACACAGTCACTTACCTGGGAGGCAAGGGTGAATTATAGTCATTATATTGCTGTTACACTCACTGCTTCTCCAGTGCCGATGGCGCACATTCACACACACACACGCACTCCTCTGTGGCTTCTACTCAAGGTCTTCATATCTCCCCTTCACTGTCCCTCTGTTACACAGCATCTCACTTTCTCAGGCCTTCAGAGTATTGTGAAACACAAGCACACACCTCTACTGTATACTATAATACAACAGAGGTTCATAGGAGAGTCATTTTGCAAATATATTTGAATAGCATCTTAAGAGAGAGGATTTCAGTGAATTAAGGGTTGTGTTGTGTTGTGGCTGTTATGAGCTCAAAGTATCGTCCTGGGTTAGTATTGTAGTGAACATGGACTCCCAGCATGCAACGCGGTTGTATAATCTGTTCATCGTTCCTTGTTTTATGTTAAAGTACCTTTATACTGACTTGAAACCAGTACTGTTGGATTGTAGTTTATTGATAATACTAGTACTCACGTATTAGTATTAGGATAGAAAACACCGTAACCTAAAGTGTTTGTTGTTAATGTGGGGCAGGCTGGGTTACGCAGAAGGTGTTGGTTGTACTGCTAATTTCCTATTAAACGGCTACAAGCCAAAGAATGTCCCTGTCTCCTGGTGAATCATTACATTGGTGTCAGAAGTGGGATTGAGCGCCACTTACAGGATGGAAGCAGCAGCAAACCCCGCGGGCGGAGTACGGCCGAAGAGCGCAACGGCTATAGTCCTAAAGGGACTGGCTGAAGAGGCGAACCTTGAAGCGAGAGCGACCGAAGAGTGGTTGACCTTCCAGGACACCCCAGCACGAACGCTACCGCCATTATGGCGCGAAGATGATGCCACACTGGCGGGACCGCCAAGCAGCACTGGTCGAGGAATGACGCAGAGGACAACAGAAGAGCCGAGAGCGAGGCTCTTGCCGACTGCGCACGACGAAAGACTGACGCCGTTGAGAGCTGTGATGAGGGATGTGTACAGCGGAGGAGCAACTTTGCCGACAGCCACCCAGAGGACCTTGTACGGGGGCGGTATTCGACCGCCGCTAGTAACTCCCCCACCAGCTTACACCACCATTCCGGGACTGATGACACCTGCAGAGGCTGCG
>JAODUH010005520.1:0-10083 GCA_027564835.1 Typhlichthys subterraneus | reverse complement strand
GTCAGGCAAAAATACTGTAAAGCGCTTTGGATAAAAGCGCTATATAAATACGCCCATTTACCATTTTACCATTTACCACACGTCTCACATGCACGCAATCACATGTCTCACACACACACGCGCGCATCTCACACGCACACATCTCACACGCACGCACACGTTTTAACCACACGTCTCACACGCACGCACACGTCTCACACACACGTAAGACATGGAGGGAGGCAGATTAACAGTCTCAGAATGGCTCATTACTCGCGGGTTCACGGTAAAACTGACATAGGCCCGGGGATCGACGCAGAATGAGAAACGCATGCTAGTGGCTTCATTGTACCCCGGTGCAGAACACACGGGGAGGACCAGAACACGATGAAACAATCACACTTCAGTAGGTTATGGTGCTGTGAGGGGAAGCTTGGTGTGTGCACCCTCATATGCTGCCTCTTTAAATCATCAGTTGCCTGTCAGCATTATATATACTGTATATACACACACAGCATATATACACATACTGTATATAAACACACACACACACATCTTGACACTAAACTATAGGAATGACACACCGGGGCGAAAATATGGCTTGGGTTCATGCTATTACATATTGTCTGGAAACTAGAATAAACAAAAGGTGTGATGAAGTTTTTCTATTGAATTAAAAACCATTTTAATTGATTTTGACTCATATTTTAGTTGTTTACTTGAATTTATTTGAATGTTGAGTATGTGAGTAACCTCTTTGTAATTATTGTTGTTATTATTATTGTAATGATAATGCATATTATGTAGATTTATTAGTGACTACTTATATTAAATGCCTGAGCAGAAACAGGAGGCTGGTTACTATAAAATGTTGTAAATCTTACTGATTGGATTAATGCTGCACAAGTGTCTCCTTCTGTGGAGCATTGAAACAAGGACTGTGCAGGTATAGTGCATAGTGGGGATTGTTTAGTGCAATTAATCACAGCGTTACTAATTCAAGCCCTTAGGAACACCCATGTTTGGTTCTCGGGTATGCTCAAGCCTGTCATGAAGCCAACGTTCCTTCCCAGCGCTCAGACAATGGCTCATTGAGCTCGTGATGGATCAAGGCGTTCCCTGTTAGCAGGGTGTTGACTCGAGCTGAGTGGCGGGGGACTCGTTGATATTTACAGCTACCGCGGGCCGTATCACGGGGGGCAGGGCGGCGTTTAGCTGGCTGCTGACGAGCACTTCCTCTCTGAAAACAAAGCTGCACCCCACCCCTGCCTGGTTAGCCCCCTGCTCTGCCAGCAACCAGACCACGGGAGCTACTGGAGCAGAGAACCAGGAGATTTGACTTTCACTGTGTTTTCTTTACTGATTCGGATTTAACAGCTTTCAATAAGACAAGAGCACGTTCTGTGTGTGTGTGTGCATGGCAGAGAGTGTTTGTGTGTTTGTGTGCGTGATAGAGAGAGAGAGAGAGAGAGAGAGAGAGAGAGAGAGAAGGAGGGAGAGGGAGAGAGTGAAGGAGGGAGAGAGAGAGAGAGAGGGAGAGAGTGAAGGAGGGAGAGGGAGAGAGAGAAGGAGAGAAAGAAGGAGAGAGCTGGGGCGCTGGAAGGAAGTGCCAAGGAAAATCATCAAAGACGGCACGCTACTTTTTTCCACTTCATATTTTCCTCTCCTTTCTGTCTGCCTCTCCTCTCCCTTTCCTCTTTTCTACTCTTCTCATTTTCCTCTGCTCTTCCTCTCCTCCAATCTCCTGTCCTCCTTTATCCTCTGCTTCCCATACAGTAGCAAGAGAAGTAAGAAGCATGTCAACCTCCTCCTATAGGAGGGGATTGATTTTGTGTCATACTTTGTGCCCCCACATGAGACTTGATGCATGCAGGCTACTGAGACGAGGGCTGCTCTTAAGTATTTATTCATGTTTAGGGGTTGCGTGGTGATCTTTTTTTTTAATCTGATAGGTTTTCCTAAAACCACGTTCGGACTCGGACACTCTCTGCTTTGTCCCGGGATTTCAGAGAGACTGGGTCAAAGTCAAGGTCACAGTAGTCTTTATTATCCCCGAGGGGTAATTTGGGTAATTTGATGAACCATTTAGTGTTTTATCCTATCGGTCCTACATCTGGGAAGGGTCACACCAGTGGTCTCACTATCCTGTCTCTCTCTGCCCACAGTTCTCTACTGATGCTCCCTGCAGCAGCAGGAGACCATTCCACCAAGCTAACACCTTTCAGATGGTGGTGCTGCTGTTTACTGATGCCACGGGTATTCAAGTCCACCTTCCCCCTCCCCTTTCCACCCCTCAAACAAAACACCCGGCAGAGGCTGGGCCGCCATGGGGGGAGGGGGGAGAGGTGGGGAGGAGGAGCAGGAATGTTTTCCTTAGATGGAGTCCGAGAGTTTGCTGTAGGACACGCCACAATCCCGCCTGCTCACAGCTGGTCAGGAGTGAGCCGTTATCGCTGGTCTGGCTGTCAGTGGAGAAGCGTTACCGCGGTGACAGCAGTGGTTAATACAACTGTGTGTGTGAGCTAAAGGCTGTCAAGGCTGTAAGACAGTGGTGGAAACCCTGCGATGAGCGGATTATTCCAGTGACTTGCCACTGATACAATAGCAAGACCTGTCCTTATAAGACCTACAGCAGGACATTTCAGTGTTGCACTGAAATCATATTATCACATTTTCTACTTATATTTACGAATTGATACAAGTAGTGTGCTTAGGGAAGTTGAAAGATGATGTCAATAAAGTGTATTATTATTATATTATCACCATCATCATCATTTATCACTACCCACACACTAAAGCTAAACCCATTCAAAACAAAAGGCCATTAAAAATGGATTTCTGACACAAAAGAGATTGAATATGTTGACATAATTTAGGTGCACTGTAGCTTGAAGACACATACTTAGTGAATGCGGATTTTATGATGGAGTAAAACTATACCAGATCCTTTGTTTTAGCTTCCAGGGCATACACGCACGCACACACACACACACACACACACACATGCACTGTAGCAATGAATGGGATCAGCTTTTGCAGATTTGTCTTGCTGGACTAATAACATTCCTTCTATGGTTTTGCAAATGGCCAAGAATCAAAACGATGATACGGTGACCCCATTACCATTGTCATATGAATCCACTTAGATCCAATTACTCGCTAAACTGCGAGCAATCTTGGACAATGCACCCTATAATTGAACGTCTTTCATGAAACGTGTTGAAAAACTAGCAGATCACAACAGTGACGGGGGGCTCTCATGTCCGGCCAACAGCCTCCTAAGAGAAAACAGAGTGTTACCTTAACCCAGACGATTGAAGGTATTCCTCTTCTTCTGTCAAGACGTCATGTGGGACTCTCTCTGGGTTCCATTAGTCCCATTCTAACGTCCATATATCAGCCACGCGTCCTTCCCTCCACGTCTGACTGCAGTCTTGAGTTGCTGGCTGCACGGGCAGCTTACTTTGTTAGCTATTAGCTAATGTTAGCTATGTTAGCTAAAGACCCCTTTTAAGTTAGTAAACATGATGGTATATACTGGCACCAGCTAGAGGCAAAAAAGTATTCCTTGAGAATGTTAGCTATAGTTATATTTGTTTGGCTTGTATTTTGATGATGGATGACGAAAATCTGACTATATCTGAATATGTTCAGTCACTTGCTCTCCGAGATAATGAGATAATGAGTGTTACTTTTACAAAATAAATTAACGTTAACCAACTGGACTAGAGTGGTCGATTCCGAAACTCGCTGGACGGATGACCTGACAGTTAGCTAGCATTGCTAAAGCAATGAACACAGAGTTATATTGTTTTATAAGCATTTAACATATTTATTTCCAGTGAATCTCTTACTTATAACAATATTGTACTTGTGAAACAGTATGTTGACAGAAAACGTATTTATAAAAAGATCGGCATTTACGCCTTCTGACCAAAGCAGGAAGTTTACGGTACGGTTGAGAGGGTTGTTGTAGTCCTGACTCCTGACTTAATCTAAGGCATATTAAAACATTTCCTTTAGGCAAAAATGTTAATTACACTAAGCTTTATGTTTATTAAATGGTTTGTTTATTGGGCGTTGATAGTTTAGTCCTCCACTTGAGCCCTTCCTTATTGGTACCACTTGATAGTCGAAACACAAATGTCTAGAGCCTAGATTAGCCGAAGTCACCGGTAGTCGGTCCAATCATTTCGTTTTGTAGCATTTATGTAACCACAGTTGGTTTGGATATTTTGACGTGCAGCCGGTATACGATACAATAATCAAGTTAGTGCCATTACTTCGTTGATTCTGGCAGCCAACAACACAGCACGGTGACATAACTAGGTAGTCGGTATAGCCTGAAGTGAATCACGTCTGCCTCCCAATTTATGTTTGTTTTGCCTCCAGCTAAGGCTGCGACGTCATTGAGACGTTTCTGTTGAAGGGGTCTATATTACATTCAGTTACTGTGTAAGGGCCTGGGCAATATACTGTATTGTATCCAAAGGTATAATTATACTTGCACATCATTTTATGTGAACAACATTTTTTAAATTTGTTAAATCGTGAAAAACAAGACATCAAAACAAATTATCATCATATTCAATCATCACATTAATTAATTGCATGTTTTTCATAAACTATGCTACAATGCGGACATACTACTAACTGCTTGCTAAGCTGTTTATATGGTAATAGCTGAACAGAGACAGCGCTGCTTTGATTACAGAGCAAAAGCCGCGGTTTCTGATCCCGAGGAGAAGATGTTTCTCTAAGTGTTCCCAAACCTGCAGTAGACCAACCAGCGCCACGGCTGCCAATATTTCTCCAAGCCCAAGCCTATGGCCACATATTAATACGCACTGCCGCTATAAAAGACAGTTAGGAAAATAACATTCCTAACTGAACACAGAGCGAAGCAACAACAATAACAGTAAAATAACATCCTCTTTATGGCCATGAATAATGAAAGCGGAATAGCCGTCTCCCTCTTGTACCTGTCAATACCTTTATTCCTGAGGAGACCCTGGTCTTCACACTGCACTTAAACACACGGCAGCTGTTCGGTCAGCCAGAACCATTAGCTGAATCTCTCTGCTCTCACCAACTCAACCGGAGGTCAAAGGTGAAGCTCTGTGAAAGCACAGGCGCTCCACGTACGCTTCCTCAGTCCAAGACACACACACACACACACAAAAGCAAACCTACACACACACAGACTGTATATTCACACAGAACAGGCAGCTCTGCTTTAGTGACTCCAATTAGACACGACAACCTTCGATTTGATGAAAGCCCCTCCAACCCCCCCCCACCACCACCCCCACCCAGCTCCTCCAAGCCAGCCACGCCCTCTAATGTTAGCGACTCAGCATGTTTTCGGAGCTGTGCGGACGCACTCTCAATCATCATTAGGGGGCTCTGCAGATTCCTGCGGTCGGGCGCCATGCCAGGATGTGTTCAACTTTCCACAAGAAGAAAAGCCTGGAGTTGCCATAAGAAACAGGAGCATAGCGCCGTCTGCACCTAGCATAGCATATAGCTGTACCTACTGTAGCATGACCTAGAACGTTAGCATGATTTATCTACTGTAGCAGGACCTAGCATAGTAGGCTACCTAGCATTAGACTGTACATGTACCTAGCTAGCATGTACCTAGCATAGCCTAAATCTGTACCTACTGTAGCATGATCTATAACTGTAGCATGACCTAGCTAGCCTGTGGACCTAGCATAGTAGGCTGCCTAGCAAAGACTGTACATTTACCTAGCATAGCCTATAACTGTACCTAGCATAGACTATATATTTGTCTACTCTAGCATGACCTATACATAGCTAGCTAACCTAGACCTATCATAGTAGCATATGTACCTAGCATAGCCTATAAATGTACTTAGCATAGCCTATATCTGAAACTACTGTAGCATGGCCTATACCTAGCTAGCGAGCCTAGACCTATCATAGTAGGCTACCTAGCATATGTACCTAGCATAGCCTATATCTGTTCCTACTGTAGCATGGCCTATACATGTACCTAGGATAGCCTATAACTGTACCTAGCATAGCCTACAGTATATACTGTATATACATACTGTAGCATGTCTCCTCTATAGAGAGCCTAAGTCACTTCTGCATTATGGGACCTAAGTTTGAAACAAATATGTATGGTAGTCAATGGCGAGAATACAATTATTTTTAGATTCCGTTTTCTGTGTGACACGAAGTAGTCATGTGATGTTTGACTATTAAAAAGAAAATTCTTCGAGTCAAGTCATATATAAGTATAAGACTGTGAAAATATGTAATTAGTAAGACTACTACCCCTGTAAGTGTAAGTGTCATGACGTTTTCGTGTCACACTCCACAACCCTGCAAAAAATCCAGCATTACTGGTCACCAGCATAAGGTATGTTTTGCATGCTGGAACCAGCATGGAATGCTGGTTTGCTGGTACCCCGGCATCCCATGCTGTTTGCTGGTGTGCTGGTATACCAGCAGTGGTGTGCTGGTTAGTGGTGTGCTGGTATACCAGCACACCACTAACCAGTATGAACCAGCCTGGACCAGCACTACCCCAGCACTAACCAGTATGAACCAGCCTAGACCAGCACTACCCCAGCACTAACCAGTATGAACCAACCGTAGAGACGTAGGCATCTTGTGCGATTCCTGAGCCAGGCGTGATCTCAACACCCTAACCTTGGTAGTGTGTGTCCAATATGTGGGCCATGGTTCCCCAATTAATTTACCCCAAGGGCCAAAATGTCCAGGGTTAAACACGGACCCACCACACTGACCCATCACACTGACCCATCACACTGACCCACCACACTGACCCACCACACGGACCCACCACACTGACCCATCACACTGACCCACCACACTGATCCACCACACTGACCCATCACACTGACCCACCACACTGACCCACCACACGGACCCATCACACTGACCCATCACACTGACCCACCACACTGACCCATCACACGGACCCACCACACTGACCCACCACACTGACCCATCACACTGACCGATCACACTGGCACGCACATGTTTTTTTCGTGCTTTATTTTGCCAGTGGGTCATTGCAGTCACTGATGTAGGATGAAGCTTCTGAGGGAGATAGCACTGAATGGAGTTTTTGATTTATAGTGTTCAAACATCAACACGCTCTCCAGCATGACTAACCCTTTAAATAACAGCTGTTCCAAATACTCCCGTTTTGGTGTTCATGAGTCTGTGCTAAATTACCAGCTTATCAATTGTCATTGTCTTTATTGGGGTGTTGTAAAGCACAGCAAAGCAAATGTAACTGAGTCTGTCCCACCTGAAATGCAAACTCTGATCTCCCATGCAGAGACCGGGTGCTCTACAAGACACGCTAGAGCCAAATGGGTTCCTGGGGGCGTTGCCAGAGTGTCCTTGAGGTGTCACAGAGTGAGATTTACGTAGCCTAATTTACTTAACTAAACGACAATGTTCACCTGGCGTGCCCTAACCCTAAGTCCATCTTGGGAGCTGTACATCGCAATCGTTTGAAAAGAGCAGGTACTTGGCAGTTGATTGGATCTGTCTGTCATTGTTGTTTTCAAGTCTCTTTTGCTGTCCGCACACCTAAATCCCACACCTGCGGCTATCTTTACAACGCTGGCAGGTCAGCTCAATTGCTACTCGGATCCAGTCGCACGGATGTCTTGGCTTTCCAGGCTGTTTCGCTCAGAAGTTAAATTGAAGCTTCAATTTAACTTCCCCATTAATCACAGCACAGCAAAGCCCCGCCTTCAGCTGGAGAGAAACACGTCGTGCCCCACTTGAGGTGCCCAGACCTCGGGCATGTGAGGTAACCAGGGCAACGCAAGCCGTGTGTCTGCTGGCGCCAGGCTGTTCTCGCGGGGTGAATAAGGGCCCTCTGTGCTCGGGGCCAGCTGCTAGCAGTCTTGAGGCTGATTAGTGCAGGGCCCTGGGCGTTGAGCTAGCAACCTCATGATATCACCCGTCACCTACGTTAGGCTAGGCAGAGAGGAAGCACGGGAGAGCACGCACACACACACACACACACACACACGTGCACACACCATGACATGCACCACCAGCACACACACACACACACACAAACACACATAAACATTCAGGGAGGTGGTGGGTGGTGGGTGGGGAGGGGGGGGGGGGGATTTGGGGTCGTGATGTTTGCCGAATTCTCCACAATCTGTGGCGTAAACACAAGGCCAAGTCTCGGATAGAAAGCATATGTGCGTGTGCGTGTTAGTGCAAACACACACACACACACGCACACACACACGTGGGATGGTTTGGAGGGGTTTGGGGAGGGAGGGGGGGGGGTGATGTCACCAAAACGGTTGGTCAGTACGTGCGACAGTCCTTTTTACGGCTTCATTACTGAGGTTGGGCAGGCGAACATTTTAAAAAGGCCCCTATTGTTTCTTGTTATTTTTAGCGGCGTCATTTGATTGGTGTTCCACTCAAAGCCACATGAGAACGAAGACGTCTCGCGGCATGCGCTCATCAGCTTCCTTACAGTCTCGTGTTTCAAGCAAGTTCCGAAAGGGAGTGGAGATGTTGCCTAGGATGTCAAATGGCCACTAGGTGCGCAGCTTACAGTGCGCGGTGAATAGTGTGTCTAAGAGATGGCACACTCCTCTATAAAGTCATTAAATATTACTCAATAAGAAGAAGCCTCTCTCTGTAGGTCTAGTGACTGTGAGGACCCTGATTTTGAATCAGTATCTATCCATGAAGGTGAAATTTATTGTAGCTAGCTTTCCAACTAGCTAACTAGCTAGTAGCAACCCAGTAGAGGCCCCTATAGCCAACTCTGAACTCACAAAAACATCTTGGTTAAGAAACCAAGCATCGCTAAATCAACGACCTCTAACACGCATTTACTCTATGGAGGGGCTAGACATCTGTGTGTGTGTGTGTGATGTGTTTAGCACTTCACAGTGTGAGGTGGTTGGGGGCTGGGGAGAGGGGCGTGTGAGGATCACGTCCCTCTCCTCCCCCTCTCTCCCAGCGCTCCTAGCGGTGCAGTAGCTCACTGATGGTAAGTTGAGTGATTTCTCGGGGGCGGCGTTAGGGCCCGGAGGGAGACATTTCTTCCACCTGGTGAGAGCTGGGAGGGGAAGGGGGGGGTGGGGCAGGAGAGAGGGTGGGGACCAGGGGGTGGGGGTCTGACACCACAATCGGTTCTGCTGCCAATTGAGCAGCAAGCTGTACATACACACGCACACACACACAGTGCCGGCCCTAAATCACTGTCGCTACGGTGAAGTCATCCAGCCTTGCTGTGTGCTAATGGAGCGCTATGCTATGCTAGCACACGCGCAAGCACACATGGCCATAATGCACGTGGATGGGGTTGGTGGAGAGATGCCTTTGCATCTTATTGCTTTTGAGTGCAGGGCTCCTTCGAGGGGGCGATAGCCCAACCAGGTCAGCCCAGGCTGGGATGGAGGATGCAGTTACCACCGCACACTTACCGGGAGCACGGCAGCCCACCGCAGGTCGACCGGGAGCGGACGTCAGCCGACCTGCCATAGGGGGTCTTGTGTCAATCAATATGCATTCCTGTGCGCCCCTCTAATGCAACGCTAATCACGCTACGCTATGCTACGCTACGGTATTCGACGCTATGCTACATTACACTATGCTATTCTATGTTAGCCGCTGGGGTGGATCGGTGCTTACGAACGGTCAACGAGGTTACCGAGGTTACTGGGTTTCACCCCCGGCAGCGGAGAGCAGGTTTGTGATGTTCCCCGCCCAGTGATTCATTACACTGTGTACAGCATCACAGCGTTTAGGGAGCCATTCACAGCACCGCTACCGAACACAACGTCTAGATCCAGTTTCACACTTCACTTCCACTGAACTGAAGGCCCCTCCACGAGCTTTAACCAGAGACATTATATAAGACAGATTGCTTAGGGAATTCTCAATAGAACTCTATGGGAGAAGTACCAGAGACAATATACTATATAGAGGAGACAGACTGCTTAGAGAGTCCTCAATAGAACAATATGGGAGAAGTACCAGAGACATTATATAGAGGAGACAGACCGCTTAGAGAGTCCTCAGTAGAACTCTATGGGAGAAGTACCA